>WUAM01000292.1:850902-893083 GCA_024336885.1 Actenoides hombroni
AATTATTATGATTTTAGGATTTGTTTTGTTTAAGAATTGTGGATTTTTTTTTTTTTTTTCTGGGAAGAAATTCCCACTGTTCTTACCAGTTCAGAAAAAGTGACTATTAATGTTGAAGAACAAAAAATTGGGATTCAAATGCCATTTTGCTTGCTATATACTTTCTCCACATCGTGTGCATGTATAAGCCTCTCCATATTGATAAATTTATAGTATGTACATGTATATATTATACTAATAGTATTTGGATTTATTTTATTTTTTTTTTAAATAAGACTGTAGTCTAATTTTTTTTCTAGGGCCACTAAACCCCTGAATTTAAACATTTAACGTCTTTGAAGTATTTCAGAACCACCAATCTTTCCTGTTCCTATTTCTCACTTACAGTTCGTTATGGTGACAAGCATTAGATACTAGTGTTAGATCTGACAGCTAGAAATAACAGAATCATGCTCTGCAAGAAGTTTCAGGCATTTGGTAATGAAAGCTACTGTCCTTTTACAATGGAATTTAAACGCCTGGTTTTGTATAGGGGAGAAAAAAAAAAAAAAAGTCTTGCTTTTGAATGGGAGAAGCATTGTTTTATGCATTGATTTATCCAACCAAGTTTGCAGCAAGTACCTTAATATTCAGGAGTTGCTGCCTTTGGTGAGAACCACTGAGAACAAGAGCTTTCCCATTTATCCAGCATGTGCATTCGTGGCAGCAAGGGTTTCCCTCCAGGCAAAAGTGGAGGTGAAATCCTCTTTTAGAAGGGCAATTCAAAAAATTCCCCTGTTAAACAGAAGTGCAAAAAACTCTTTTAATGAAAGACAGATTGCAAACGTTTGCCTAAGATTATCACTCTGCTGAGCTGAAGCAAAGCAGCTGAAATTCCTGCATCATTTACATCCCATAAGCAAGGCAAGGGCAAAAGCTGCAGGGAAAATATTCAATAGCATGGGAGCAAAGAGCTGTGAGGAAGAAAAAGCTGCACTTTTAGTCACTGAATCTCTCAGCAAAAGAAAATAATAGTTTAGTAAAAGCCAAACTAAGCAAACCCTGGGCTGTGCCACGCCGTAAATCCTTAAAGAGACAATCTCGACTCAGATTGAAAAATAATAATAAAAAAAAAAGATCAGTTCTAAAGTCCTCCACTTGCTGCTCCCTTCACATAGTCTGGCTGGCATTTCAAAGTGTGTAAAACTTTAATTTTTTGTTCCTGGGATCTTTCCCTCTTCGTGTTTGCAAAGGTGGTTTCTGTTAGCCAGTTTCCTCTATGCTATCTGAGGCCCCGATCCTGCTGATGTATATTCATATATATATATATCCATGGCCTTTATTGCAGTGAGTCTCCCATCAAAACCCTTCCCAGCAAGGAAAGGTGAGCTCCCATTGATGTGTTTGTAGGACCAGTGCCTAATTGTAGGGGAAATGGAAACTGCACAGAGTTCTGTCCGTGGCACAAACTAAACGATTGAGAATATGGAGGGAAATCTATTTCTTTAATACTCCAGTTATAGGAATGCTAGATGTGATGTGTAACCCTAGTGCAGGACAGACTCTTCAGAGAGGAATGCAATTTTTCAGGTCGTAAGTATATAGTTTTAAGCACAAATAACTATTAAAATAGTATGTACTGAATTTATTGCAGTTGTGAGGTGAGGAATTGGGTTATTTGTTTTCATTCTCTATTTTCCTTTCTACGTAAAACTGTCAAGATCTTGTGTTGTTTGCCTTTGTGCTCCACTGGGACTCTGATTTTATTTCCCTGGTGCATGATCTTGTTTTGCATATTTAGCAGTTCTGATAATGGAACCCAAGATAAGTCCATTCAGAAACTGCAGTATGCATTGTCTCATTTTATGGTGGCAAAGCAAGACAGAATATTAAACAAAATAGAATCGTGACTCCTTATTTATCTTCATTCAGAAAAATAGTCTCACTGAAGTCATTGGGAACTGGAAAATACATCAGATGCAACTGAGACCTGTACTTGAACCTAGAAGCTTAAAGTGCAATTGAAATTGGAAAAAAAACCCAGCAACAAACCTCAACAACCCAACAAGTGTGCTTAAATCATTGACACGCTTTCAAAGATGCTATCAAGATGTAAAATATGATATTGGCACGCATGAAGATAATTGAAAAATCTGGTCCAGCCATAGCACACTACCTTGAACTTGTGCTGGAACCGTTTGAGATAAAGGCTGCAAACCTGCTGTTGTCTTACAGAGACAGGTGAAGTCACTGCACAAACCTCTGCCAGACTCAACATGAAAAATGGAAATGAGAGTGGACTGAGATGTTAGGTGAAAAATTGTATTTCTTCCTGGGTATCCACCTGAGATAAAAGTTGGGGAAATGTGGGTGTTTTGCTCTTACTCAGTTTTTAGGCTTCAGTTCCAGGAAAGTTGTGAAGAAGAGAGGCAATCTTAATTTTTTACTTTTTCTTCTTGCACAGTGGTGTAGTTACTTTACTGAGAACCATTTGCAGAGTACAGGCCAGACGTTAGTATTTATATCTTGAAAATATACAATATAATCAACTGCCTAGCAGCACTTCAGGAAGATTTTATAAGCATTTTCTACTCCAAATGTTCTCCTTCTGGGCTCTGAACTCTTAATGACTTTAAAAGGGTATTTTGTCAGCAAAAGACAAAAGAAGCAAGCTTCTTGCAAGCAGCTGAACAGATGACTTGTATTACGTCCTGATATCCCCACCACAACAATGATAGTTCCTCCTGCCCCTTCCCCAATGGCTGTATCCTGTTGTTTACCAACATTTTCAGCTCCCTGAATATGCAGTATGTATTTTTTTCCCTGAACATCCCATAGCGTCCCAAGAGAGCTGCTTAGTTGAGGGTGTTAATTTGTTTAGCCATTGATTTTCACAGAATTTGTAGAAAACTAATTCCTTTGAGACCTCTATCCCTCTGTCAAAATTGGTTGAAGCTGACCAGGGAGTCAATTTGGATGGGTGGGTCCAACATATTAAGGGGAGAGGGAAAATTCACCAGCCTATGGCCTTCTGGGAGCCTAGTTTCCGAAGAAATGTAGCTAAAATGTTTGCTACGTAGACAGACAATCTATCCCGTCACATTTTATATCCCAGTTTTCAAAGGCTTTTAGGCTAGAATTATTTTATGTCCTTACGAAAGGATGAGGAAGGAATCATGTTCCACATTTTCACACAGTTCTGGTCATTTGTACAGCTTCATTCTTAAAATTTCGGATCTGAGTGCCACTTCAGGAAACAAAACCGACTACGTAATGCTTATACACGTGCTCCTTAAAGGCACTGGTTGTCTGTGCCCTTTTGTTCCTGGCATAAGTCTTTGAAGCACAACATTGCCTCTCCTTTTCCACAATATTTGATCAGGAGACAGCATTTGATAAGAGCCATCAAAATGCAGTGTATCACGATTAGCAAACAAATGAGCACCTGAAGACCTAAGCAGAACTTCAAAACTATTGGTTTAGAGACTGCAGATTCCCACGGATGTCCATGAGGTGGTTTGGCAGCTTGGTTTGAAGCTCACTGTGCTTGTTTATGGTGAGGGCTGAGGGGTGCGGGCAGTGGGCCCCAGGTCCTGCTATTTACCTGTTGCTTGGCCTTAAGCCAGACTTAGGCCGTGTCAGTCTTGATCCTGTTCATATTTTGCTTCAGCCGGTATTTCAGCATTCAATCAAATGACAAATAACCTGTGTGTGAGACCCATTATCTGCTATCTAAAGTACACTCAAATATGGTGAAATGAAGATTAACTTTTGAATGCAAAGGTTCCGTCTTAACTCTTATTGTGGGAAGTTCAGTGCATTGAACTGCAATATTGAAACCCTTTAGGGCTGTAGGAATGTCATTTTATTCACTTCATTTTTCTGGAAGGCGATTTGACTTGTTCCACGTTCAACAGATGTACAGTAACATTACCTTAATGCTGACTCTGACAAACTGTTTGGGAGCATTTTCCTGGAGATCACTGTGCTTTCATCACCGCCTCTTCCCTTGGGCTGCTTTAGAAGCCCTGACAAGTCAGAAGGAAATGTTTCCCCTTATTTGGTAAATGTTAACATTTTTCTAATGATAATTAATACCGAATTAACCTTTTGTGGTTTTTTTTCAGTGGTTTGATATAAATAGTTACATGGTCTCTGTGAAAATCTCCCTGTCAGGGAAACCCAGATTAAGAACCCATTTACCACACAAGACTAATTTAAACCCCGTATTAAGGGTTTAGTATAGTTTGTTGGCTCTTGTGTCAAACACTGGATATGAATTTCACCAGAATATTTATAGATACATTCTTCCTTTGTATCACCATCTGCTCACC
This sequence comes from Actenoides hombroni, assembly GCA_024336885.1. Lineage (NCBI taxonomy): Eukaryota > Metazoa > Chordata > Aves > Coraciiformes > Alcedinidae > Actenoides > Actenoides hombroni. The sequence goes on from WUAM01000292.1 coordinate 855,216, forward strand.
ACCTCTGTTTCTCTAGCTGAGCTTCAGGGTCTGTACCAATGTCAGCGGAAGCTTTAAAATCTGCCATTAAAATAGCAACAACAGCAGAGATCTGCTGTTAAAATAATAGCAACAACATCCCTCTGTGGGATGCTAGGGAACACATGACTATGGACAGGCCTGATCCAGCATTCCTTTCCTGCCCTGGGAGCTTTTTGGGGAGAAAAAAAAAAAATAGAATGCATGGGCTGACTCTGCTTTGCTTGGGTACAGATAGATGGAAATGTGGAACTACTTTCTCCCATTGTCCTTCCAGCTGAACACTGGGGAGAGAGTGGAACAATGCATGGAAATGCCAGGCAGGGAATGTAAAGAGATGGTCCGCAGATGAATTCAATATAAACCGAGCTAAAACCACTGATAATGTTAATTTATACTCTTGTCAAATGACTCTCCGTGTAACTGTGACTGAGCCAGCTTCTACATAGACTACAGTCAATGGCAGCAGGGTTGCAGTTAATGGGAGCACTCCTTGTATCTCAACAGGGGAACTGAACTTATGGGTCATGTGTGAAACACCCTAACAACACAAGGACAGCTGTAAGCGAGAAAAGATGTGAAAATTAAAGTAATAAAGAAACATTCAGGGTTCAGCAAACTTTCATTTTATCGTAAGGGAAAAACCATTGTGGCCGCATCATCTGTTTTGGTCCAGGAGTTGCTCTTTTTTCAGAGGGTCTAGGTGGCCAAAGACGTAGAAAAATTGAGAAGTGTTCCTGGATAGCATCTCAGCACATGCCCACATCACATCATAGTCAGCAGCACAACTTCTTAGTATGTTTTTAGGCCTTTCACTGGCAGAACTTCAGAGACAGTGTAATTCTTAATGTAAAAAGCATATTGTGGTGGCTAGTATGAAAGAAAAAGATGATCACAGTGATCAGTAATATGTCTTGAGATATATTTACTTTTATCTATCTTTGCATATCTTAATGCAGCTTTGATTAAAAAAAAATGGTGTAAGACTTTAAAAAGACAATCTGAAATGCAGTATAATGTGCTTTTTTGAACAGAAAGGAACTAAGGGCTTTAAAAAATTGTGTTTTTCACAGAAGAATAACTTATTCCCTAGGACCTAAGCTCACCATAACAAAAGTGAAAAAAAAAAGTACAAATCCTCAAGACAGAAAGTGCCTTTGAATGATTTCTTATCCTGAAAAGTGTGTGAACGACCATTTGCAATGGATGTTAATGATGTAAAATCAATGGGGTGTTTTAGGTGCCTGGGGTGGGGTAAGGCAAAGGACATCTTCTCTGGTGCAACAAAACCTGTGCATTTCCATCCTTCAAAGAAGAAACTTACTGTAATCAATTTCCATATACAAGTAGAAGGAGGTTTGCTGATTTTGATGCAACTATTTCGTGAATAACTAGGCAGAAAGCCAGGTCTGTGTCTCCTGGTGCAATGACTGTGAAGTGCAATGTGCATTGGAGGAAGCATAAGCAATAAAGTCTGGAGGATCAAGACTGTTATTAAGTATCAGCTGTATGTCAGTGAGGTGACTGTGTGGAAAATATTAGTGATAATTCATAACTGGTCATTTCAGAACAGCAACATTTTTATTGGTTAAAGTGTTCAGTGCAAAAAAATATTCAAGAGCCTGCTCAGCTATTGCACAATACAAACAGATATTTGCAGTTTCACGGCATAGGAAGAATATACACAGAATTAATTAACAAAAAGCAACACCAAATGGCAGCGTATTAATCAATTAATGTTTTAACAATGGTGAAGAGTAGTGGGAATATCGACTCTGTACGCAACTTTATTTCCTCTTATATTGTGTAGAATTTTTTACCTTGCTTTCCTTACATATTCAAACAGTGCTGTTGGTTAAGTGGAACATCAGATGTAGTCAACTGCTAGCATCTCTACTGTCAAAAAGGCTGCTGCATTTTGCTTTCCTCTAAACTGTGTGAGCCTGTCAGCAAGACTATGCAGAAATGAGCCGGAGACCAAAACAGGATGGGGAAAATAAGAGATCTTTATAAGATAATGGAACCCAATTTATTATTTTTAATGACAGGCATATGGAAGAGACACATATACAGCAGCAGTAACAAGAAACAGTCTACCGTTTAATAACTGTAGAAGATAGCATTTATTTTTATGGCAGGTCAGGAGCCCAATCCACAAAACAGATGAAACTTGCTTTCATGAGCTCAGCAGGCTAGACCCATACTAGGCAACTCACGACTGCAGTTGGCCTAGTCTTTGAAGTCAGTTGTATCTGCCTTTGCAGTATCAGGCACATGAAGCTCGAGAAGATTAGGGCTAAAAACCTTTTCAAAATTACCGTAGAGAAAAGGGGAAGTAGCATAAAGGAAAACAAGAAAAAAAAAAATCCACATTCTTGTGGCTGTAAATCAGTTCCAGTGACCTGAGTGAATTTTTCCTTGTTGATGCTATGTGAGGCTAGCCCAGAAAGACAGAAGTATGAATGCAGTAGCCAATTGGTCAGAAAAGCAGTAAGGTAGGCATTATCTATCTAATCTGAGGTAAATTAATTTCATTTTTGTTCAAGTAAGAACTGCACAGTGCAAGCCATACAGATGTGGTCAGACTGGGCTGCATCTCTTCTGTGTGCCTATGACTGCCTGCCAGTAATCTACAGGAGCTTGAGAAGTGGGTTCAAGGCTTTAATTTGATCTTGCACATCTAGTGCCTTTGAATTCCTTGGTCTATTCAGACACTGTAGGATCTCTTCTACTCACTCTAGGGTCTTGCTGAGAAGTAAATTGGGTTGAAATGCCCTGAAGAAGGTTCCTCACCAGACCCACATTTTCTGTGAAGGATGTGCCTGCATGGCTGGGAAGAAGCACCCATCATTAAAACAGATAGTTTATTTGGGTACATCAACCCTGCTCCTTCTTGGTTATTACTGGCTACTTTAAGCTACTTGCTGTTCAGCTCATTTCTTGCTATCTCTTCACCAACTGTTCAGCTTCCTTCTTTTGTTTCAGAATCCTCCTTCTTTGCTTTTCCCTAGAAAACTCACCATACTCATACTCTTAGGCCATCTTGCCTACAGCAACATTATTGCTGATAATTCTCTCCAGACCTTGTCTGGCACATAATCATCAGGCCAGGCACTTCCTAAGCTATTTACCTTCCATTAAAGAAAAAAAACCCCAAACAAACCCAAAGTCAATTTTCTGTTTACTCAACTGAAAAAACCAGACCAAAACACAGCTAGAACGTGCAGAAACTGCAAACCAAGATATTAAAGTTTCACAAAAACATTAACATGATGCAATTCACATAACTGAAGAATTACGCCTGTTAACAAATGTAAAGAAAAGTCATATGCAAATAATATATGTGCAGTATGTAAATCATCAGTATTATTCATAAAAAATATTATGGCTAGGGATGTGGGCTAATTACTTGGTGAATTTCTGCCTTTCGTGTAGGTAAAGGACAGAGTCTGATTAGCAAACTCGTTTTCCTCTTCTAACTCAGTTTGAGAAATGTGACCTGATGGGGCTCTTGATCTGTTACCGAGGTGTCCCAGAATTAACAGGCTGCATCTCTAAGGAGGACAGGAGAGGGTCACTTCAAGGAGGGAGGCTTGGTACCTTCCACATTTCATCATTTCACACTGAGGGTCTCACAGCAAAAGGGATATCCTCTCTTCCTTCTGCACAAAGTGAACTCCACTGTAGGAGCAGGTAATAGACAGCCCAGCAGGTCTGAGGGGATATTGCTGTCTGCTACAGGGGCTAAGGCTCTGGTCTGGTCCACTTAGAATGCTTGGGTCCCCGGGGCAAACCAGGGTGACAGAAATGGAGCTTGCATCTCAAGAAGTTCTTCAGTAGGAAATGTCACCACCACAGAATAGACATTGAATTGTTACTGAGACAGATACATAGATAGCACTGTCTTTTAGTAAAGTTGGTTTTGAGCAAATCACACCTGGAAGATGAGTAGCTTATATGTTCTCTTTCTCATTCCCTATGCCGATGCATCTCTTTCTCCATTAAAATTATGTGTGTTTTAGAAATGATTTCATTTTTCCTTGAGTTCATCTATACCAGTTACTCAAAAGAGCAAAAAGGTCAGATGATAAGAGCTCTTCCATGATTACTGGTGATTGCTGTTGATGAAAGAAGAGAGGAATTCTTACTTTATCACAAATCTTTCCATAAAATTTTATATCCTCCTCAGAAAGAGTTAATCTAAATGGGTGACAGCTGTCATAATGCAAACAGAACTGAGGCTGAGTGAAGAATTCTTCATTTTTAACCAAGATGGTAAATGGGGAAAGATGAAAGGAAAATAATTTTTTCCTATTTATCCTTGTATATCAAGGGAGGCAAAGAAATGGTTTTAATTTTTTTTGTCCTTAATCTTTTTCTTACACAGCACTCATCTCAGAAATTTCCTCACATCATTCTGTATCAGTATACAAATATGGCTTTGCCCACAAGTATCAAACATGTTTTAGCTGACTTCTTTATTTCAGCTAAGCTCTGTAATAATGTGCCACTCCTTCAGCCCTGTAAGATTTCCCAGTGTGGGAGGCCTTAATACTATGGAGCTGTTTGGTTTTGGCCCTGTCTATTGCCAGATGAAATTAATGACAGCAGCTTTTCAAGCCTTTAAAGTGCTGTCTGGTACACATACAAGCAAGTAGTGAAACAGGAAAAGAATGTGAGGGAGTATATTAATTTTCACATTTTCTTTGAGACCATCTCAGAAATCTCTGTTCTTATTCCATTTCTTACAGCTTTTTTTTTTTTTTTTTTTTTTTCCCCGCAGGTATCTCATTGAATCTTTAATCTGCAAGATCTTTTTTTTCTGGGAAATGCAGAAAGCTAACTTTTTCTTTTTATCTAGACTAATAATTTTATGAGTAGATGCTGAGCTGTATCTGCATATTTACACCACCACTGCACACAAGGCAGACTGTGCTGAAGGTTCCACAGAGAGCTGTCGCAGGTCCCGTCTCCAATCTGTCCCTCAGCTGCTTTATTTTGAGAATTTGGCTTAATTCCTCATGGCCAAAACAACCATCAGCTGTAAGCAGGGCCTTGTCAACTGTCTTCCCCTTGAAGACATTCAGTTCGCTAACAGATGAGCTGGAGGATCTTCAAAGAGCAAGTCCTCAACATATCTTCAAAACTGTACTTTTGGTGTCATGACTATAGGTTCCTGTTTTTTGATCAAATATATTTCTACATCCAGAGGCAAGAAGTCCAACCTATATAATTTTTAAGCTTTACAAATATCTGGATTTTAAAATTTTGGTTCATTTGTTCCTTCTGTAAGAGAAACTACCTTTTCTTTTCATTATCTTGATAAGTAGGCCTAATGATACCATATTTGGTCATAAACCCATCTGTTCCTTCTGCCTTATTTACGTTCAGACTTTCAGTGGTAGTACTCACTTCATCCTTTTAAGTGGGTTGTTCAAGAATTCTGTATTTTTCTTGTGGTTCTGTGGGAAAGAAGCCCTTAAAGTAATTTAGATGTTGTTGGCTTTTGGAGAGTTGACCTCCGATCAGTAAAACCTTTTGGTCTCAAATCACCCAGCATCTCTTCTCAACATGTTACCAGATGTCCCTTGCTGTCCCTTTTGAAGAAACCACCATATTATCTGCTTTTTAAAAAATCCTGTCCACCATCTTTCCCTTAGATAATGTTTTGGTTTATGCATTTCTGTGCTGGTTCTGTTTAACAGATTTTCAGGAAATCCAGTCCCTGTGGATTTATGCATTTTTTTAGCAAAACTTTTTATTACCTTTCTGCTTATCTCAGACTGAAAGGGATCCACTAGGCCTTTTTCATCAGTGGTTCTTGATTTTTTAAAGTGGAAAACTTTACTGGTAACTTTACCTTTTATTTATGCCTTACAAGCATCCCACAGTGTTTTCTTATCTCAGTGAGCTTACTGTTTTCTTGCAGATAACTCTGAAGAAGCTATAGATATTTCATTTAAATTATAAGCAGAGTTCCATCCAGTTGCCACCGACAGAATTTGTTTTAAATTTAAATCCCTTAAAATCAGGCACAGGGAGTGAGGATGCTGACTGATTACATCCAGAGAAACCAAAGCAGCAGTATTTAACAAGCTACTGGTGTCAGGGAGCACATCAGTGCCTGGATATGCATCACATGATTGACAACAACAAGAGCATCCTTCAAGTTAAGAGCTTACCAACTTCTGGACATTATCAGCATCTAACAAGGTGACTAGCTTTAAGTGACCTTCTTATCAGCAAATCCTGATCATCTTGGTCTAGCAGGTGCTGGATTCATGAACTGACTACAATTCTCTGTCCTGTCCTAAATGTTATTAAAAATTCTTTTTTTTTTTAAAAAAAAGGAAAATGAAAGAGACTTGTCACTGGATGGAACAGTATGGAGTGTACACTTTTTAAAGTTACTCTTTTAGATGTCTTTGATCAGAATATATCTGCCATCTTCAAACGCCAGGCTTTTAGGATGAAAACAAAGTATTTGACTAATAAAACTGCTACCCCTTTTCCTTTTGATGCCCTGAAGAGCAGTATGGTGTCTGTTCTCATATTGCATCTCGAGCAGCTATCGTTGTCGGTCTGCAGAGGAGCTTCTTGTATTGTACAGTTGTGTTATATTATATTTTTTTTATTGCTTGTAAAACTTGTTGACCTAAGCTGGTCAACCATTTAACATTTAAAGGCATCATTTGAATTGGTTCATCTGTTCTACTGTCTTTCCAGCTGTTGCTTTTCTGACATTTAAACTTAAAGGCTGTTACTCTTCTCCTTTTAGCTGATACTGTTATAAGGAGTTTAATGCTGCCTGTTGGAAAAGCAAATGCTCCCTTTTCATGATAGAGGAGATAACAGATCTTAAGATAATTTTTAAGGCTTCTCACTGCGTGTGATTTGTTTCTTGTGTTTCATACTCTATATTGCCTCTGTAACATTAATTGAGTTGACTGTAGCTGTTCTGAATTACTCCTGTCTTCAATACCTTATTGCCACCCTTCTGGGTCTCCAAGCACTGCTGTGTCCTGTGCCCTTTGGAGCACAACCACAAATTTGAGTGACCAGAAATTACTCGTTAGCAGAAGGTACTGACCACTGAAGTGGAAGGTGCTTGCAAAATTGAGAGAGATGCTGAGAGAGTCTCTGCATGTTGCGTGCTCGCTGCCAAGATGAAGAGTGCCCACTAGGAGTTTTATTTCATACATATGGAGGGGGCCTCACCATCCGGGGTAACTTGGCAGCACAGAAGACTTTGGGTGTCCCGAGAGCTTTTACTCTCTTTGAAAGTCAAGACAAGGAAGGCACCCTGCCTCGCGAGAGAGATTTCTGCTGCCCATACGGGGGAAGTGCTGCTTGTTATTAAAGTCTCTTGAAACTGAGCAGTTGTGAAAGCGTGTTTGAAAGCAGGATATGCTCTACAGTGATATACAGGGCTCATAAGAGATTTTAAAGGAGTTTAAAGAGGAAATCAGACCTGATCAAGAGAACTTGAAGACGGTAATTTAACAGAGGAACTCTATAGTCTGAGGGTGTTGCTTTCCTGTGTATTGATTTTTCTGTGATTCTGAACTAAAAAGATGCATTAGGATATTAAAACCAGAGCTTCTGAAGTATGGTTTGGATGAATGCATGAAGTGGGAGAATGTGGCAAGTTTTCCTATGCAAAGCCCAGTGTAATCTTTTCCTTAAAAAGTCACATCAAAGCCATAAACATTGTAAGACTCAACACATGAGAAATGTGCAAGCAGAAAAATACCTCACCCTGTGTTTTCCATTGGAGTCTACAGAGAAGAGTGTAGGATAAGCTAGAACAGTAAATGTTCCAGGGTGCAAAAGCGAATAGAAAAGCAACCTAATTCAGGACCTAATGCAAACATTAAATGACTTTTGCAGCCTTTGCTGCAAATTTGCAAGATGTGTACTGCTTATGCATACTGTCATCTATTTGAGAGTTGTCTTTAGCATAGAAGCTGGTGCAGGTATGCACTACTCTTAATACCTCTCCTGTCAACAGACATCCTCTGGATTCATGTCATTGTCAGGAGAAGGCAAAGGACATTATGGAATGTGGCCCATTTGCATCAGAGGAAAAGGCAGTTGCTTTACCTCTCAGGTTTTTTTTTTTCACCTTTATTCCTGATTAAAACTTCTGCTGGTTTTGCATCTCAGAGAAGCTGAATAAGGTAGGCAACTGATCACTCCTGTGATGTCTGCATCCTTTTTGTAATGAAGGTCGGAGAGAACTTTTGGCTTTCTAGCTTTAATAACATTCTTTCACAACAGTGGCTTTTTATTTTTAATACAAGTAAACACAAGTACACATACTTAAACACTGCAGATCAAACCTTTGGCACTAGCTGCAGGGCTAAGCTTCAGACCACAGGGAGTGTATACTGAATATCCTACTGATGGTTCCTAGTGGCCTTTGTAGGATTTTCTTGGTATTATGATGATCAGCTATAGTGTTTTACTGTTTTCTACCAATAAATTACATTGGCAGCATATATGTTTCTTTTACAATGCAAAGCGATAACCACCATTCCTTTATTTGTTATCATAAGGTATTAGGGAAAATGCACATACTGAACTTCTATTTATTTATTTTTCCTTTTAATATTAAAAGGGCCACAGCCTCACACAGAAAATAGGCTATGAAGCCCCCTTGAAGTCATCTTCATTATCCAAAGTCCACATCTTCTTCACTGTTCAGTGCTTTAGTACAAAAGCCTCTTCAGTTCAACAAGCACAAGGACTAAAAGAGCTATTTTGTCTTAATGAAATCATTGCAGCTTTATCACAGAATCACAGAATGGTAGGGGTTGGAAGGGACCTTGGGAGATCACTGAGTCCAACCTCCCTGCCAGAGCAGGATCACCCAGGGCAGGCCACACAGGAAATGTATGGTATCTTTGCATGGAGTAAGAGATGGTCTTTGGCCCTAACAATGTTCTTGGTTGCTTTGTTGAAAATCCACAGAGACCCGTCTACTTTCTAATCATGATAAGCAATAGCAGTTTAGGTGTATGGACTTTAAGGACCAAAGAGGCCATTAGATTGTCTCATTACCTTTCTATCTATCACAGATTGCATCATCTTACTCAGTCATCTTTTTATTTGGCTAAGGAACATCTTCTAGAAAAGCATGTAGGCTTCAACTGAAAGGTTCGGAAGCTGGAAAATTCAGCACTGCCTGCAGCAGGAGATACCACCCCACTGCTAAGAACATGTGTCTTCTTTCCCTCAGAAAAAGGTTTCACCTTCCTGCATTGGTTCTTGTCATTCCTTCCTTCTGGAAATTAAAGGATTCTCTTGTATTTCATGTTTTATATTGCAAGCGTATTCATACATTGTAATAACCTCACCCTGTCTTCCTTTGGTATATAAAGTAGGCAGAGCTCCTTACATGTTTTCCTGTAACACATTTTTCTCCAGACCAGAAGTAATTTTGCTGTTTCTTTTCTGTCTCATTGAACTTCTAACCATCTTTTAGAAAACATGTGCAAAGGACTGTATCTAGTATTCTAGTAGTATAACCTCTACTTTGAAAAACTTTAAAGATCTACATTAAAACCACTTCAAATCCCACTTAACATTCCCCGGTTTAAACAGTTACTTGTTTTTTTTTTTCCAGAGCATTACACTGGGAGCTCATATGGTGCTGCTTGTCACCGTGAGCCCCTCCTACTTTTCAGACACACCACTGTTCAAAACAGTCCTCAGTTTGTAGGTTTGTCTCCTATTCTTTGTTCCTAAATATACAACATTGCCTTTGCCTTCTTTAGCATGCCCTGTTTAATGAGATTTATATTCTATAGAACTATGTGATATAGTTTTATTTCTATCTTTATTCTTCAGTTGTTTTATGAATGGAATCCCTTGCTGGCTCTCACATTCTTCTTGCCTACAAGGAATAACAGGCTCATCTGCAGAGCTCCCCTGCTCATCCCATTCACTTCATACTGACACTATTCTAGTCTTTCAGTGTTCCTCTGCATTTCCAAGATATGTTCAAGACCATCACGGTAGGCCAGAGATCTCTTTAGCCAAGTCTCTTAGAATTGTTGTGCACCAGCGGTCTTGGGCCTGCCAAATTGAATATGCTTACTCCTAGGGGACTGATCTGAATTTATGTAGTCTCCTCCTCTGTTACTAATGAATATAAATGTTCTTCATCGTTACTGCATGGTGCTGTCTTACTTCTGAGTCCTGGGCATGAGTAATTGTCATTTTGTATTTATACTAACGTATCTGAGTGCATTGATCTTCAGCATTCTTAGTTTTATGGGCTATAAGCTGATGTTTTTTGCTGTTTTCTGATGAAGAATGTTATGCTTGTAAATTCCCTGATACATTTAGCACTTCACTGATGCCGACTTCCTTGCTGGTTTTGGCTAATTCTCCCTTGACTCATTCAGATCTTTTAAAGCTCCAGCCTAAATTGCCTCCTTTGCCCATTGCTTCCCTCCTCGAAAATTGTATTGGGATGTTGAAACGAGTCACTTCTAAATACAAATACCCATGCACTTTTAACCAACTTTCAGGTCTGGCCCGAGAACGCAATTTGACCCTTAAACTGGTAGCCACAAAAAGTGTTAATCTTCTGCCTTCTCCCTCAAGCAAACTATTTTTATGGAAGTGATTATCTCGATGGAAGCTCTCACACCTGCTATCAGGAAGCCTTGGTGCATGCTGATAGTTTGCTGTAATATTAGAATTGCAGCTGCTTCAGGACTGGGGGCTCTCAGTGCTGCTGCCATTCACAGGGACACAGGGCTTTCATTCTTTGGTCCTGCGACCTCGTGTCGGTGGCTACTGAGTCATGCCTGTTGTGTGCCAGGTTGCCACCTCTACCTTCAGGCTCTGGAGGGGATCCTGATGTTTGCTCAGTTCACAGAAAAAAAACCCATCCTTTTCTCAGGTTTGAATTCTTCCTGAGCCTGCTCTTCCCACCTGCAACTTGGAATCGGAGTACTGCTGTAATTGCATATATTTAAACACATATGGGAGGGAATAATTTTTTTCTTTGGGTCAGTGTTAGAAGAAAATGACAAGGAAAAAGAAGAAATAGAGGCAACATTCGGTTACAATTGAGAATCAGATGTTAATCTCTTTTGGGTCCCCCACGAAAAAAACCTGGTGGACAGAAATTATTTGCTACATTCAGCCCTTCAGATGCCGAGGGTCTGAAAAATTACAACTGCTCAGTTTAGAGAGAAAAATTACCAACAAATGAGCATGAGATCAAAGGTACAAATTTTTTGGCTCTAGTAATACAAAACAGAGAGACAGATTTAAGAACAAAATGTCTGGTGCATGTAGGAGAGATCACAGCTGAACTGAGGGCTCCAGGTATGTCTGCATTAAAAAATGCAAAACCTGCATAAAACACAGAATACGTTCTTTTTCCACACGAAATAGTTCGAAATGCTGGCACGTGACTGTGTGAAATCCTGTATTTTATAAATACTTTATTAGGTAGCACCATGGTCTCTACTGTAACCCTAGAGCGCTGTTCTGAAGCATGCTGTGCTTGCTCTTAGAGTTGATTTTCTTTACTTTGCAAAACTGGACTTAAAATGATTTAAAATGTTTCTAGACACAAAGTGAGAGTCCAGTGAGCACATTACACATCCTAAACCAGTAATCCCATTCCTTTCCTGCAGGCCTGTAGATTGGAGGAAGAACTGGACATTTTGCAGAGCAAGGCTTCCATTCCATGTAGATTTGGTACAAATTACCACTAGTTCGTGTTAATTTAAGGTTTCTTTAGGCACCACTGCTTTGGTGGGCAGACTCCAGACATACGACTCCTTTACCCTGACATGGGAAGGAGCTTGGTAAGATGCATTAGCAGCAGCAGGGATAACTATTGCTATTTCTCTTTTTTCCCAGGAAAAAGCAAGAATTATAGAAGGAGAAAACAGGTGATAGCAGTGCTTCTCTTGCACTCTTTGGTTTGAGCTGGATATGTGTCATTGCATATGAATACACATACATTTGCATTGCATCTCTTTGGTTTGAGCTGGATGTGTGTCACTGCATATGAATATACATACATCTGCATTTGAACACCAAACTCTAAGGAAACAAGTGGAATTTTCTCAGAATGTTTCCTTTGTTTCATTAAAAAAGCAAACATTTCCCAATCTTCTTCCATGAAAAACACATCCCCAGACCATAAATTGTCTTTAGAAGCAGGCATATGTTCTGCTCAAATTCGCTCATTTCACTTAAGAAAACAGCATACCCTAAACCTGATCCCAAATCTAAATCACAACACACATCAGCATTATGTCATAAATCATGAAGGGCAGAACAAGCAAGATTTTTTTTTTCTCATCTCACTTAGCCATTAGAGGTACGTATAGTGTAAGAGGCTGAAAATCCTTGTGTTGCCAAGAAGAATGTAAGGGTTCCTGAGTCTGCCAGAGTGATTAACAGTGGGAAATGAATGAGGCAGAGAACAGCAAGAAAAGGATTGAAATTTTACACAAGCAAACATAGTTCTGCCACCTCCAAAGAATGCAGAACTTGAATATTATCTCAATTCTTTCTGTACACACCGTTGGTATATAGACAATTTAGTATGCAGGGATTACTACTACAAGGTAAATCAGGAAAAAAAAGTCTGATATGCAAATGTCAGGAGTGTGGGACAGCAGGAGCAAAAGGTTAGCTGTGGTTTTATAGGGATGTGCACCTTTGCCCATGTAGAAAACATATAGGCACAGCACATTCCCGAGTGGACTATAGGTACGGGGGGAGTACAGAAGTGATAGCCTAGTGTAGAGTATATATCTGGGCCATTAGGACAATTAATGATTCTGTATGAAAGTGCCTCTCTGCTGCTGTTTTTCCAGTGATTCTCATGACTTGGGCAGTGAGCGGGTGGCAGATGAAATGAGCTTTTTTGACAGTTTACTGCTTGCAGTCTTCTTGGACCTGTCTTCCTGCTACCTCTGTCCTATGTATTTAGCGTGTGTGATGAAGTGCCTTCTGATCTGATGAAATGTTTGAAGTGTATATATTTGAAGTATATATAATCACCATCACAGATGACAGGGTTTAAGCACTTTTAAAAATAGTCTTAGTTAAAGGAGTGTATTTAGTCTGTTATAGTTTCTCTTCATTGACACCGTTGCTAGGTACTCAAGAACCCCTGAAACTTTTTGGATTTTAATGGTAATACTGAAGTACATTCACTGAGGACTTTGCTATAGAAGGATATGCTGGAAAGTTAATACTAATTAATTTTTAATGTATTAATAATTTACAGGGAAACCCTGGGTATCTCTTCTTCAGAGATGAAGTGAAAACAGATCAAGGTCGTCTTAATTCTCAGTAGGGATTTCCACTTAAGTGGCTTGATGCAGTTTAGCAAATCCACTTTAAATTACCAGTTTTTTTGGTTTAGTATAGCTTTCCTGAATGTCTGTGTAGATAGTCCCTTATAGAAGAATTCCTGTAAAGGTGGTAAATTTTAAAGCATCATGGATATTTTTTTTTCAATTTTTCTTGAGATTAATTTAAAAACTGAGGAGCTGACTGGAGGAAAAGTGGAACAATCTACTCTTTACCTAGCTTGGAGAGTTCTCTGTAAGGTTTAGTATTGGCTTGCTTCATAACATTGCTCAAATAATTCTTTCTAGTAGAATCCTTCTGAAGCCAAAGAAGGAGTCTTTCAAATAGAGATGACATCCAGGCAAGCTTCTGGTGATAAAAGAGAAGCTAATATATGCAAGAAGGAAACCTCACTGCATAAAGTTGGAGGGAGGAGACTAAATAAGATGTTCTGCAGAGAGCCCTTGTTTTGAAAGTGCAGTTTACTGCCCTGATAAAGGAGGAGAGGCATGAAAATCACGGTCATTAACATGTACAGAAGTCTTAACGGTGAAAAAGAGTCATCATGGAAAGGAAAGTGGTATGAAAAATAACATCATCATAAAAATAATGGAAAACAGGGGGTTGGGAAGACTGAAGAGCAAAACTACTCCTGCACAAGAGAAGCATCAGGAAGGCATAATTCAGGTCACATTAACTACGTAAGAATGAATTACAGAGCAAAACCAAACCTGAACTGGAATGGTTTTTTGTGCTAACTATAGAAGCGGTAGCTGATGGCTCTGAATTGGAAGTCAGTTTTAGTTAATATGTTGCTAATTTTTTCCTCCTCTGTTAAAATGTTTTTCATTTTCTGGTGTGCTGAAAATATCTCTGAATAGGACCTTACAAATATATGAACTTTTACCACAACCCATGCAGGCAGTGGTACAAAGAATGCTGGAGAAAATTGCTTTTGGCTTGAGGGGCACAGAAGACAATGAGAAGCTTCTTTAAAAAAAGACAATTTACTTTGCATTTTTTTTTGTGGAGCAGACCACAGGACCTGCTTATGGGAATCATCCCACATGGAAACTGAGCCAGCATCTCTCACTATTGATTTGCACTGTGCAGTGGAAGAAGCTCCAGTATTTTCTGCAGTGTTGGTGGGGAACAAGAAGTGTAAGCAAATGAACTATATCACGTACTGCTATACTAGAGGAAAGCTTCACTGCTGAAGCTTTCCAAGACAAAGTAAAAGTCTGGGAATCATTCTGCTCTCTAGAAGAGCAAAAATTCAACGGAAAGCCTGCCTGCCACACTAGAGCTGGGGAAAATGATGTGTTTCTGGAAAAAATAGAAATCTAGCAGTTTATAGGCAGGCTGCACAGTATATAGTATATAGATTTTCAGAACAGAACTTTTTTTTTTGTCAGCATTCACAGAATAGCTATTATTGGCCTTCAGTAAGGAGCAAAAATTATTTGGGATAGCTACTATAGAGAAAGCCAATTTGCAGAGGCTTAAATCCAGACTTCAGCACCTGACCTGGATGGTTGGGCCAAGCAGTGGACAGAGAAGTGGAACAGGAGGAAACCCTGGGAACTGCTTTGAACCTTCTCCAGAGAGTGCCTTCAGTCTCTTTTGTACCAAACAGCAGCTGAGCAGACTTTGCTGGCAGCAGCCTCCTTGTTTACCCTCCTTGCCACCTTTGCATTTCTGCAGGGGGTCCACGCAGCCATGGGTCGTGTTTGTCTCTGTTTCTGCTCCTTTGCACTGAGCACGCGCACTGATGATACTAGGTGGCAATTTTATGCCCATGAGTCCTGTAATTCATCAAGTCCTTTCGCAATTAGATTCTTCTTTCTGAAAACCTCTCGTGGCATTGTTTCTTTTTGCTCCTTGGTTGCTTCGTATGGCTCTTGCCATTTGGTAATGTACTTCAAGCAGCATTTTGTCAGCCTGGCTAGCACCTGCTTTCTCTGTCTTCCGTATCATCAAGGACTTCATCCAATACTTTGTGTCTTTTGCTGCTCTTCATCCAGGTGTTCTCCAGCATTTTGTGGAAGGCATACTAGCCATCATACCATAGTCCTGAGGTTTCTTTTTGGATGTTGAAAATTAAGGGCAAAAAAACCTCCTTAAAGTCCTTCCTCAATGCACAAATCAAGGCACACGTTTTTCAAAACTGCCTGTGGGGGGTTTTTTTTTTGGAGGAAAAACCTGAATTACTCTGTGCGTGCATTCGGTTTGCATGATGTTTTATAGATTTCTCAGCATTTGCCTTAAAATCCCCGCTGTTCTAACTGAGCGCAGTCACAAAAACTATACAGGCAGAGCACCGCGGTGTTAGACATTACATCCTAATTTATGTCTGAACTGCCTTTGCATGCAGTTGGATGAGCTGTGTTTACAAATAATTGTGTGGCCAGCACACTGTGCAATGCTGAGAATTCAGACCAAAAGGTTCGCCTCTGAAATTCTGCCACTTTCCAGTTTTCAGTAAGACACACAAAAAAACCAAAAAGGGGAAAAAAAAGAGAGAAAGGAAAGGAAAGGGAAAGGAAAGGAAAGGAAAGGAAAGGAAAGGAAAGGAAAGGAAAGGAAAGGAAAGGAAAGGANNNNGAAAAGAAAAGAAAAGAAAAGAAAAGAAAAGAAAAGAAAAGAAAAGAAAAGAAAAGAAAAGAAAAGAAAAGAAGAAGAAAAGATAAAGCTGTTTTTATGAATTGAGCTGCTTGTGTGGCTTATCTGAACTGTGCTGTGCTTCTGCCCTGTAGTCTGTAAGTGCAGCTTCTAATGACATTGCTCCAGCTGCAGGAATCTGCTCAACCAAAGAGGAGGGGGAGAAGGAGGATGGCTGCTGGCCATTTTTGTTTTCTAACGTGCATGGGTTGAAGAAAGAAGAATCCCTCATGGGATTTGATTTAGATGGCTTTGGCAGCTGTAAATTACTCACAGCATGCTGCAGGGTTTGTGCTATGAGATATTTTCAGTTCCGTCGAAATCTCATGCTAAAAAAAAAATCCCTTGCTAAACTTGAACGAAAATAAGTCAGCAGGACGGAAGATTGCTGCAGATGACTTTCAGCTGGCTCATGCCTGCCTGCTCTGTAGGAGTTTTAAGGAGCTGGACTCACCACTTAGGGAGTCCTGAAAGAACAACAGTGAATGACACTGAAAACTTTCTCCCTCTTAATGGCAAAGAAAGTGCTTTTCTTTAGACTTTGTGTTCCATGAGGGTACACTTACAGAGGGTAGTGTCTGTTCATCTTAAGATCTGTGATGCAGCACAGGTTTTTAGAGGAATTGGGGAGTAATGAGTTAGTACTTTCTAAAACATTGTTTACTTCTGTGGTTATGTCCTAAAGGCCATTTAAGAGTGATTCTTAGTCAGAGGGCAGAACTGCTGCTTATAAATTGTACCTCCACAAAGAAGCAAACAAATAAACAAAAAGCCCTGTGCTAAAATTAAAAATCTCTTGCAATCTTAGGAGCACTGTGTAAAAATACCTCCATTTTGTGAAGGGCTGCTCTTAGAGTAATTTCTGCATTTACAAAAATAAACCAAATTTTAACAATTTGTTATTTCTCCTGCTGCAGGAGAGCTACAGTGGCAGGAGAAGTGAATTGCTTTCTATCAGGAAAGGCGTTGCTGCAATTACAAGAATAAAATCTATTTCAGTGAAGGGGAACCTCTTGGAAGGAGTTCAGCTTGAGTCTCAAATCCCAGGATAGCTTGCAAGGTTAGAACCCCTGCAAAACCAAGAGAAACAATAACGAACAAAAACGCAAAACCCTCCCCAAACTTTCATTGCTGGTAAATTGATAAATTGAATATATTTCACCTAGGAAAATATATG
Source organism: Actenoides hombroni (assembly GCA_024336885.1). NCBI lineage: Eukaryota > Metazoa > Chordata > Aves > Coraciiformes > Alcedinidae > Actenoides > Actenoides hombroni. The sequence goes on from WUAM01000292.1 coordinate 872,410, forward strand.
GACATTTTAATATTGACATTTTTTGCAAATATCAGTACAAAAGGGATTGAAATCAACAGAATGAAGCAGGGAATTAGAAACATAGAATAGTAGAATACCAGGTTGGAAGGGACCTCAAGAATCATCCGGTCTAACCTTTCCTGGCAAAAGCACAGTCTAGACAAAATGCCTCAGCACCCTGTCCAGATGAATCTTAAAAGTGACCAATGTTAGGGACTCCACTGCTTCCCTGGGGAGATTATTCCAATGGCTGATTATCCTTGGTGTGAAAAATTTTCCTCTTGTGTCTGATCAGAATCTCCCCAGGAGTAACTTGCACTATTAGACATAGTTTGAATTATGAAGCAATAACAATACTTTTTTTCATGGAATCACAGAATCATAGTATCATAGACTGGTAGGGGTTGGAAGGGACCTCTGGAGATCGAGTCCAACCCCCCTGCCAGAGCAGGATCACCCAGGGCAGGCCACACAGGAACAGAGCCAGGTGTGTTTTGAAAGTCTCTAGAGAACAACACTCCACAACCTCTCTGGGCAGCCTGTTCCAGGCACTGTTACTCTCACAAGAAAGAAGTTTTTCCTCATGTTGAGGTGGAACTTCTTGTGTTCCAGTTTGTCACCACTGTCCCTTGACCTATCACAGAGCACCACTGAAAAGAGACTGGCCCCTTCTACTTGACACCCACCCTTCAGATATTTGTAAACATTCATAAGATCCCGTCTCAGTCTTCTCCAGACTAAACAACCCCAGGGCCCTCAGCTTCTCCCCATAAGAGAGATGTTCCAGTCCCTTAATCATCCTCACAGCCTTTGTTGGACTTTCTCCAGTAGTTCCCTGTCCCTCCTGAACTGGGGAACCCACAAATGGACTCAGTATTCCAGATGTACTCTCAAACAGCCCCTAACCTGTACTGGTGCATGGTGTTATTCCTCGTCAGGTGTAGGACACTGCACTTATCCTTGTTGAACTTCATTAGGTTCCCCTTTGCCCAGCTCTCCTGTCTTCCCAGATCAATGATACATATAATTTCATTTTACCATCACTTTTTCAGGTGGACTAGAACAAAAAAAAGAGTCAAGAAAAATGCTAGTACCTTGTATTACTAAACTAGTGTTCACAAATATCCAGCCTCCTTGCTGCCTTCCTTCTCTCAGGGGCTCCTTTGCTGCAGGTACAAATGCACACATCCCCACACACCCATCCCCGAAGCTGGGCAGTGGGGCAGACAGACAGTCTTTGGCTGTTTGGTTTACGTTTTTCTTTTCCCCTCCCTTGATTTTTTTTTTTTTTCTTTCAGTTTAACACCACCACATCAACTATTTCCATCCACTATGTCCTTCTAGGTCCTTTTCATCTTGCTACTTCTACCTTTTTTCTCCTTGTATTCTCTTATTGTCCCTATCATACTTTTCTTACTCTATTTTAAATTACTGAGAGCAGAGAACTCTCTGCCTCTAAGGAACAGGTTTTTATGATGGTAAAAATTAAAATTCGGAGTGTTCAGCTCAGGATGTCTGAAGGTTACCTAAAACTCACCTGCATTTCTCCTACAACAGTCCCTGCTGGATGCTCTGACTGTAGGAGCAGAGCAAGGAAACGGACTGATGTGTCTGCCTGCTTTGTGAAGTGCTCAAGTAGAGTGCAGCCTTAGAGAACATCATCAGCTGCCATTTGCCATCGCCTATGGCAAGGAAGGGAGGAAGACTGTGAAGGGATACGGGCTGGGAGAAGGGATTTGCTGCCCAGGGTCCTCCTGTCCACAGCAGCTTTCAGATCTCATTTCTCTTGGAACCTGTCTTCTTCCTTTCACACCCAGGAGAGCCTTGTGCAGGGCAGAAGGTCCTTTCTCAGGGAAATATCCAGGTGCAAAAAGCTGTTGAACTGCTGCAAGAGTTCAAAAGATGAAATTGTTCTAAGACGGTGTGGTGGATCTATCTGCTATCAAGCCAACAGTGGTGCTGTGAGCAGGAATTTGAGGTGGTTTGTGCAAGTCCTCAGGCACTGTCAGTGAGCCCAACTCTGCCTTATGGGCGAGGGTTTCATGTTTGTACAGCAAGGTGCTCTGGTCAATGGTGAATGTTAATGGATTTACTGCTACTTCGGGGCAGCAACTGTGAATTAATTGTGGTCCCTGTGAGGAAATGGCTCATATTTGAGCAATTATGGTAAGTGTGATTCAGCTTGGGCTTTCCCAGGATGCTTCGAGCACAGCTGAGCACAGGCACGGGGAAATATTCCTGGCAAAGGTTTGAGGGCATTGTGTGTAAGTGGATGTGTGTGTGTGTGTGTGTCTTTGCTTCTTGCACATGTGTAACCCTTGTGTAAACACCCTCAAACCAACCTTGGTCTAGAGTAAGTAAGAAACGGATCAAATTCATTGAAGGAGCTGGAATATAATAGTTTTCTGTACACAAAATCACAGAATGTTAGGGGTTGGAAGGGAACCTAGAAAGACCATCCAGTCCAACCCCCCTGCCAGAGCAGGATCACCTAGATTAGGTCACACAGGAACATGTCCAGGTGGGTACATAGAAATGCTTTAAATTGTGTGCAGAAATTAAAGCACTTATTGGGGTGTTGGGACCTCTACTAAAACAATCTGTGGTGCTACAGAAGTTTTTGCCTTCTGATGGTTTGTACCATCAAGGCATCCACGCTGCCTTACAAAGCCTGAAAGCCCTGTTCATTCTTAGGCAGACTGTGCTCGCCTGTGTGACTGGTTTGTAGGAACTGTAAGACGGTTTTTGCTCAAGAGCTGTACATTTCTGGCAGATTCTTTTCAGATTCAGATTCTTATGAGTGCATAAGTAAATGTGAGGAAATCACATGCAGTAAATCACCAGGACTGCATAGACAGTCTAAGGATTGTGAGAGAAATAGTGTGAAATAGAAATGATACTGTAAAAGAGGTATAATAAAATCAGAAAAAAAACCCCAGTGGGTTGGATGGTAAGCAGCCTGAAGGCTGTTTTTCTCCACTCCAGCAGCTCGATATAGCAGTTAAACAAACATTTTATAGCTGGAGGTACACATACTCTAGTTCCTCTGAAGCTGAGTGCTGTGCCACACTCTTGCCGTGAGGGTGAAATAGTAGCACACAGTCCTTGCATTGGCAGTCTGCAGGACTCATTCAGTGGGTCAGTGTGTGGGGAGGGGACAGAAGCAGTATTCACTGCCTCAAGGTTTTCATGTTCAGAATTCCTGCCAATTCTCAAGCTCCTCTGCCCACTCCTGTACACAGCAAAGAGTGAGGGAACCACAAAGGGATGCTGAAGGTCTGTGGAGCATCTCCTGACTTGATGCAGCTGGGAAGTTATTCTTGCCTTTCAAATAACGTTGCCTCCTGCAAGCACATATTTGTTTGCGTGCATTAGTGGAATGTCATAGGGAATTAGGCATTAAAGGCAAAAAGTACAGGAGAAAAGTTTATAAGGTCAGCCTCTGCTCTGACCCTGGTGCCTGTGCATCACAGTGAGGTCCCAGCACCCCTGGACTTAATTTGTTAATTAACGAGACAAAGTGATGCATTTTTTTTTTTTGCTGCTGAAGTCCTTCATTCCCAGTTTCTAGCATGCATGTGTGTTTATGGAAATTATACAAGACTGTAGGAGTTTAATTACAGGGGCATCATTATGCTAGAACTTTTTCCCAGGGGCGAGCTCAGCTGTGCTGTCACTGATCCAAGGGCTTTCATATGGGCCTGTTGGGGACAGGTCTGAAGGGAGGGTTGGAGGGAGAAGAATGACCTGGCTGTGTAAATGTTTCCTCCTGTGTGTGAGAAGTGCTATAGGAGAAGTCGCAGAGATGCTTGCTGAGGTCTGTAGCACGCTGGGAATAACTGCTGGCACTGAGAGTCTTTCGGTATCTTCTGTGGGTATGGCAGAGGGGACACACAGAAAAGATTGAGGTTGACTGTGTTTCTGTGATTCTGTGAGCAGGTTCTCGAAAGGAGATTTTTCATTTTCATATGGTATACTAGAAAAAGGGAAGAGAGTGGAGTGATGTGGTACAGTGGAGGGGTCAGGTGACAAAATGGGAAGTTTATCCCTTCAGTGATGCTTTACAACGAGTGTAACAGTGACAAGACTGTGTTAGGTCCCAGAAAAAAAATGAATTTTCAGTGAACAACATGCCACTGCTGACAAATCTTATGAATACTGGTGCTGACAAATCTCACAGAATTATCATAGAAAGGCACAGGTTCTACTCATGCTGCTTCAGTTTCACAAGGCAGGGACAGGCTACTGGCTGTATGTAGTTATTAAGAAAACAAATCAAGGAGAAAGAACCTTCTCAGAGTCTTGTTGAGAAATGTGTTCTGCAGGAAACCCAGAGGAAGCTCCATCTCCCCTTATGAATCCAGGTCTCACACCTCCAGGTATGGGTAATCTTTGGTAATCACAGAAGACTATGTTGGGTAGGCTTTTAACATTTCAGCTTCGGTTCTGTTGCTTTCTTTCCAAAAGGCTAGTCTCAGTTTTTCAAATGCAGCATTAGCACCAGTAGGTCTTTAGGACATAGCTAGTGGGTTGCAAAGTCTTCCAGCACCAGACTAGAACCCGGATCAAGCTCGGCTCAGCGTGTATAACAGTTATCCACGACTCCATGAATACACAGTGGTTCCTCTTTAAGGTGAGTTTGATGAGCCTCAGCTCCTCCTCCTACTGCACAAACTGGCTTCTCAGTCTGGTTGTCTGTAGCAGAGATGCTCCCTTTCTGTGTGCTTCTCAGGGGTTTAGCATAATGAATGACTGAGTCCAAGCAGACCTGCTTATAACAGCTCCTACAAGGGCCAAAATTGCTCCATGGCAGATGTGATGCTTACAGAAAGCTATTCACACCTGCCATTGTACACCATTTGAGTCTCTGGCCTGGTAAATGGTGAATGTTTTGTGGGACAGGATGGGTAAACTATGTCAGGGAAAAGCTTGGAAGGGTGAATTCTTAGGGTGATTTTTCAACATATTTTTCTCCCAGTCAGATGACGTTTTCCTTTGGCACATCATGGGTAGGTCCGGGACACTTACCAGTTGTGAGAGGGGAAGTATGCTGCTGCGGAGGAGAAGGCTTGTGGTGGACCTCTAAGGAAAGCTTTGTGTGGACTTACTTAAGTCTGTTGAGAGAGACTTTGAAATACGAGTTGCATGAGTTTCATAAAGGAGGGGAAGCCTTGCAAAACCAAACCTAAAAAATACATTACTGAATGGCTGTCTTACAGCACCTTCTGGTATGTATTCTCGTTTTCACAGAATCACAGAATGGTAGGGATTGGAAGGGACCTCTGGGAATCATCTAGTACAACCCGCCTGCCAGAGCAGGTTTTCCTAGAGCAGGCTGCATAAGAATGTGTCCAGGCAGGTTTTGAAAGTCTTTAGAGAAGGAGACTCCACAACTTCTATGGGCAGCCTGTTCCAGTGCTCTGTCACCCTCACAGTAAATAAGATTTTCTTACGTTTAAGTGGAACTTCCTGGGTTCCAATTTGTGCCCCTTGGCCTTTGTCCTATCACTGGGCACCACTGAAAAGAGACTGGTCCCATCCTGTTGACACCCACCTTTCAGGTATTTATAAGCATTGGTAAGATTTCAGTCTTCTCCTCTCCAGACTGAACAGCCCCAGGTCTCCCAGCCTTTCCTCATAAAAGAGATGGTCCTGTCCCCTCATCATCTTTGTAGCTCTCTGTTGCACTCTCTCCAGTAGTTCCCTGTCCCTCTTGAACTGGGGAGCTCAGAAGTGGACACAGTATTTCAGATGTGGTCTCACTAGGGCAGAGTAGAGGGGGAGGAGAACCTCCTTTGACCGGCTGGACACACTCTTCTTAATGCACCCCAGGAGACCATTGGCCTTCTTGGCCACAAGGGCCCATTGCTGTCCCAGGGATAACTTATTGTCCACCAGGACTCCCAGGTCTTTCTCCATGGACCTGCTTTCCAGCAGGTCAGCTGCTAACCTGTGCTGGTGCATGGTGTTATTCCATGGGGTTTTCTTTCTCTATTTAAAGCTGACAACACTTATTGCTGCATAATAGGTTAGGTGCAGGGTAGCAAGGGAACCGTGTGATGCTCTGTTCAGAGGTGGAGTGCAACTGTCTGGGTGCAGGAGGTGTGTGCTGGTGCAGGAGAGAGCCATGATCTTTCCCATCAGGGAGGGACCAGTCTTTGTCACAACCTTTCCCAAAGGAGAGGTTTGCTGTGGCTTAGGTTTCAACACGGGGGACAGCATGTGCCTCCTAGCTGTGCGTGAAGCGGGGAGCGCTCTGCCCCCTGTCCCTCCAGGCAGTGCTGCATAGCCACTTGTTACTTGAAACACAAGAGACTTGAGAAGTACATGTTTTGGGACTGTGAGGCTGGATGAGTGCCGAGGAAGTGGGTGGGATGGAGGGATTGGTGGGTGGGATGGAGGCAGGTGAGATACCCTAGGTTGCCCTAGCAATACCCTGCGCAGGACACTTGCTTTGTGCTCCAAGATCTCTGCATGGGAGGTTCTTACCGATTTTTTTCTTTTTGATTGCTAAGCAGTGTAAGGTATCCCTTACTCAGAAAAAAACCCCACCTAAGCCAGCATCATGCTTGCTATTGAAGTGACCTAAAAGTATCCATGGCCCAGAAGTGCGTGCGGAGATGCTTCGCTGGATTTAGAAACACCAGAGTTATTACACAAAGCACTTCTCGTGGATGTGACCTTCTCCTTTCCTCCTACTCAGTAAACAGTGTAATTGGTTATGCTCTAGCTGTGTCTTCCTTGCAAGAAAGGCACATTTTTTAAGAGTAAGATACATAAAAGGAAATTAGCTGTCTTTCTGTAAAATATCTGATATCATGAATTTGTGAGAGGTTTGCCCTAGTTGTGGGGCAAGAAATGGAGATTCAGGGTATGTAACAGATGTAATGTTAGATTGGTTTTGCTGCCTTCGGGGGGAAAGTCTTTGCTTCTGTTTTCCAGGGAGGCCACCAAAGTGCATGAATTTACCTTTCTGTAAATATCCAGACTTGTTTTAGCAGCAAAAAGATATCTGTGGCTGCAAAACTGGCATTTTGCAAAGACTCCTTCTGATTCAGCCATGGAAATAGACTTTAATTTCAGTCAGCTATTTTATTTTATTTTATTTTATTTTATTTTATTTTATTTTATTTTTATTTTATTTTTATTTTATTCTGCTATGCCTCAGTGGCACTTACCTGCAACTCTATTGTTAGTGAGGGGTGTTGTGGGACATGCTGCCAGCTCAAAGCTGTGAGAAGGAGTTTACAGATGAATAAAAGGCTTTTTACTACTGGTTTCTTTACACCTAAATGCCATAAGATTTAAATAAAGAACAGATTCTCCAGTCAGGATTCTGGGTGCTTCATGAACAAAGTGTGTCAACCCCACATTTCTCTATTATGCTCATAATTTCATCTATCATGAAATGGAAGAGGGCAAGTAAGCTGCTGAGATGGGTTATGAGGTTCCTACTTGGTGCACACAGGAGGAAATGGGATGGGATGCTTGAGTGGATCAGACCTGCAATCAGCAGTGGAAATCAAGACTCCCTGACAAGAGCTGTGGGAAGGGAGGGAAAGAATTGTATGGCATTGAGGACATTAGCCTGGCTCACTGTCATTCTTTCTGCTGGGGTGTTTTTGTGAGAAGGTGTAAGGTACAGAGTTATAATTCTTGGACTGTTCTCTTTTTTACAGCATTTGGTGTCAAGAAGCTAATTCCAATAAACTGCCCCAATCCCCATCATCTTCCTTTTCCTTTCTTACTCCCTCCAGTCATTTAACCTCTGTTTTATCCTTGTTTTCTTCCTTTTCCTCCCTCTTCCATAATGTATCTCACTGAAGAGCAGCCCAGATGCTTCTCAGATACTGCTGGGCTCCAGGCTGGAAGGGGTGGATCAGAGTTTCACTTTGAAGCATCACTGTGGGGCTTCATGACTGTACTAGGAGAGGAAATTGCTGCCTCCTCCTGTAGCCACATGGTCAAGCTCAGCAACATTAGAGACAAACTTGGTCTGCTTTTCACATCAAGTTTTACCACACAAGAAGAAGGTGACAGAAGTATGATTGAGGAGAAGGTGAAGAGAGGGTGAGGAAAGTACATTGTTTTGAAATTATCTTTTTTCTTCTCTTTTCCCTCATGAGAACTGGTGGGGTCTCTTGTGAGTTTAATACTTCTCTCAAACCACTTCATGCTGTAGGATGGAAACAACTGAAAGGGACTTTTGAGCCACAGGTGGCAGCAGTTCAGCAATGAGGAGGCTATGGGAGGATGCACAAAAGCACCAGAGATAATAAATTAAGTGATGAAATAATATGTATAAAGGCCCAATAAGGGATGTGCTCATTGGCTGCATGTCACCATGTCATTATGACCCCAGTCATAATGAAACCCCTATGACAGTTAAAAATCTGCTTTGCCTCTCTGCTCTTCTTGAGCTGACCAGTGAGAAAAATCGACAGCAGTGTCTGGGAAGGATGAGAGGTATCATCTGTATATCAGAAAAGGCATGCACATTTTCTTTAAGATCCTTCTAATGCTAAATGGTAACAAGCACTGGCAGGACTTTCATTAAGATCCTTCATGTGGAGCATGCTAAATGGTAACAAGCACTGGTAGGACTCGATTCTTGGTGTGTTGGAGGTCTGTAAGTGTCTTTCTGTCTCTGGGCTCTAGTGTGAATGATTTTGACTTTCCATTTTGTGTCTTTCCTGCAGTAGCACACTATCAGTTTTCTCCCTGGCACTGTTGTTTGTGGTGGAAATCCCAGAGTGTGGAAAGAGTGTCTCAGTGTGCAAGCTCTAATGCCGGATGGCAGAGTGAGGTTGAACAGGGTTTTTCAGGAGACACAGGGACACTGCGAATTCAGTGTGTTACCTGTGTATCTGTTTATCAGTAAAAAGCTTAATGACATTGCTACTTTTACCCTTCAGCTTCATAGTTAACAGAACAGTGAGATAGGTGGAACAAATCACATAATTCAAAGCTGATATTCCAAGATGCCCAGAACCATAAAAAGTTGCTGTTACATTAAAGTATATTCATTTAGCTGTCAGGATTTTTGCAGACTCGAGATATGGAAACTCGATCATTTTCAACTCATATCTTGAAGGTTAAAGTAGAAGTTAAGGATGATGTAAATTCTTGTTGTTTTCTACTTCAAAAAGATACAAAATGTTTGCATTCTTACCTGTAGTTGAGATTGAAAATCTTGAGAATTTTGCAGATTTCCTTTCCTCATGAAAATTTTCGTCCTCATTTTCTAACTGGAAGTTCTAAAGTGAATCACTAGAATGTATCATATTTCTTCTTCTCATCTGCAGTAAGATCCAGCAAGCCATTCTTTCTACCACAAAAAAAACCCCTAACTATATTAGAGAGAAAATGTTTGGAAAAAAAACACTTTAATAAACTCAAAATATGCATATAATTTTCCACATGTAGTACATGCTGTTAATGGTTTTGAAAGAATGGGTTCTGAAACGTTTTAGTTCTGCATCGTTGAAAATGTGTGGGTATTCCTACACGCAGAAAATTACTAGCCCTGTTTTTGACATCCATAAAGGGTGCTATCTGAGGTCACAGAAGCCAACAGGTTTCTGAGGTCACCCCTGATGCACTGGCATCGCTGATGGGGGAATCAGGCAAATCTGAGACCTCTGCAACTTCAATGCTCCTGGACTGTGTGCTTTCCAGCATATTGTACTGTAAGGTAGAGATTGCTGAGAACATCACAGTGGAGCATCCCATTCCTTCCTGTGTACTAAACTGAGAGTCAGGCAGGCACAAGCATTCTGAATTGAAGGATTTTTCATAAAATAGAAAACACAACCTGGTTTTGCCCACATTCTCCTTGAACATATCTTTTAGATTAGATGTGGATAAGAGAAACAAGTGAAAATAGACTGGAAATTTCCAAGATCCAGAAATGCTGGATAATGCAAATATCAATTTTAGTGTTAAGCAGTGAGATATTTTTAAGTTAACAGATTATCTGGATATTTTGGTGTGATTCTTCATTTCCTTTCATCAGTTTTATTCTGACATGACTTCTGGGCAGAAAGTGGAAAAGTGAGCCTCATAGCAGGTAAGGGCGTGTAGGCACATGCACGGGTATGACTGAGAAATGGAAAGGTGTAGATCTGTATGCACATTATGTGCAATACCTGCAAAGAGTTTATGCCGAGAGCTGTTCATGCTCTATTATTCAGAAGGGACTAAATGTATGCTTTAAGAGTAAGTGCAAGTGCATGGTTGTATTTCTGTGCGTGTTAAGACACACGGGTTAAGAGAACATATTTCTTGCCGTGAAGTGGAAAAGGTTATGCACCTCTTCAGTGGATGTATAGATGAAGTGTTTGGGAGTTTTGTGAAGAGGAATGAGGTTAATGGAGTTATTGCAGTTAGCTTGTGATTGCCAGATGTTAGAATATGTGTGTGTGTATGCCTGCTGGTGCCTCTGTCGTTTGGATAATAGGCCATGCATATGTGGGACAACTGTGTAGTGTAGGTGTTATTACACTTGGGACCATAGCTTCAGCAGGCATAAATCAGGGTAGCTCAGTGGAAGGCAACAAAGTCCAACAGTGTGTACTTCCTGAAATCAGTACATGCGACTGCACGGAGGGATTTTGACGGGTGGGATTGCGGTTGGCAGACTGTGTCAGGATGTGACTTTGGGAGCTTGAGCTGTAGACAGTAAAAGAGGACAAGCCAAGCCACAAATACGCATCCAAGGAGCACAGATATTAAAGGAAAAGGAAAGAATACATGTGCTATGACTGATTGTCCAAGCTAAGCCACCAGTTTTGTGCTGGAAGTACATGGAAACTGTGGGATTTTAGTATACTGACCTTATACATAATTTAGTTGCTGTCAACATCTACATTAACAAGCTATGCAGCCCAACAGAAGCAGACCTGCAGGGTGAAATGGTTGGTGCTCAAGGTCTGATGTTCAGACTGTCCACACTGTCTGACTTCTGAGTAGGTTTAATTTAATTTAGTTGCTGTGGTGGAGCTAGGGAGGGCCTGGAGCCTCTCTCAGCCATTCCTTGTTGCACTGCTGCTCCATAGGGATACAGCTTATACTTGCTGTGGTGCCACCTCTGAGCATGGGCACAAAGCTTGTGCTCCTTTGTCACCCAACCCTTTCTCATCCTGCCTGTCTGATGGGTTGAGGAGGAATATAACTCAGGGTCTCCTTTCTCTGCTGTATGTGAAATGGGACTCAGTAGCTACAGGGCTTCCTCTTGCCCTGCTTGCTAAATGCAGCCACAACCTGGCTCTCATTGAAGCATTGTCTTTTGTGTGTACCACCCAAAATTGCACATGGTTATTTTGTCTCATCAAATTACATAGTGTGGAGGTCCACTCCTCTGTTCTTTCGTACTCCTAGGTCTCTTTCATCATCCCCTTCCCTGTGTTCTGTCAACAACAGCTGCTGTTGATGTGCTGTCTACATCAATCTTTCAGCTCATCTGGGCAGTGGTTTAATTATTAAGACGCTCTTAAACACCCGTGCCTGGTACCACTCCATGGATGTGGAGTAAAGCATCAGCTTTGGCAGCTCTGAAAAATTCTACAGTTGTAACACTTTCTGTGAACATCCTCATCCAAACCATCATTCACTTTTGCAGGTTGCCTAATTATTTTAAAGTTAAGAGAATCGTTTCAAATCGGTATGAGGTCCGTTATCATTTTTAGTTGAAGGGGTAATTCCATCTATGTCTTGGCATGTGTGTCTGATATTTCAGATTTAAAATTAAATTGTTTTTTTATGACCTGGTTGCCTTTCATAGCACAGACTGGATTGAAGTTCCTCATGCATCTTTTCCAAGTCCCTGCACCATACTCTTGTAATACAACACTGTAACCTATTAATCCTCTTGTGATTTTGTCCCCTGTGAACTCATATTGACTCCACCCCTTGTTTTGTCACTTTTAAAAGTAATGCTTTATGTCCTTGTCTCATTCTTGAAACACTAGAAGTTAAAAAAATTCAGCACCATGATCAAGTGCTTTAGGAGAATCTTTCTTAACCCTGCTTGCACGGCTACATAGTCAGAAGCAGGAGAAATGGCTAGTCAGTTGTATGTGAAGCAAATTAAAGGAAAAATATGTTTATCACTTGTGAGAAATGCCCCAGGCTCATTGTTTAGTGAAAACATCTGGTCACTCTGCAGAGGTGATCAAAACCAAAACGGCAAACAGAACATTAGGTTGCAAGAAACTTCCCAATACGAAGTACCATTGAATAGACTGTAATTTCTTCTGCGAGAAGCCAGTGACAGATCACTGATTTAAAAGCAAAACACATTTTTAAGAATTCACTCCCATACATAATGTGTGCACGCATGTACATAATAAAAACAGAACGAATTCAGAGAGCGAGCAATTAAAATATTTAGAGCTAAGGAGAAGCTTTGTTGGAGAATAAAATCTGAAACGATTTGGCTTGCCATCAAGAAGTTTATACAGGGGGCAATCAAAACTGTACTCGGGTAGATAGTCTTCCACAGTCTGGTTCAGAAAGGAGTGGGGAGGGGTCTGTGGGGCAGCTTGGCTAGTGTAGCATGTGGATGAAAAAATGTAGTTCAATGATTTGTTGAACTGTTATAAACCCAAACATCAGTTCAACAGGACTAGACTGATAATTACTGTTTTCCCAAAGGAAAATTGTAGATTGTGAGCAAAATCAACAGTTTAAACTTGAAACTTCATCTTAATGGATATGCATTTTTCTTGTAAAACTATTCCCATGGAAATTTCCTAATTATTTCCTTTTGAAATGGTTTAATTTAGAAAGGAAATGCAAGCAACATGTCAAGTGGTATTTATCTCATTATGACACTGCAACAAATGAATACTTACACTAAAAAGGCAATGCATTTTAAAGTGAAAAGGGATTCTTCCTTTTCTGGTGGGCAGGGTTACACTGTGAAACTCACCACTGTGTGACAGCAGTGGCAAGAGGTTAGTAGCACTGAGGAAACCGTTGGGCATTTCTTGTTATTAAGATGCTAGCTGGGTCCCTGATACTGCTGTCACGATAATCACCGTGGTATAGGAAAACATATGTAATGTCTCTTTCCCTGTGGTTTGTAGGCCACCCGCTAACAGCTTGCAGATATTTAAAAGGCTAATCTTAGTTTATCTGAGCTGTGTTCATACCTGCAAGAAGACAGCAAGATTTTCTGAACTTTGCAGTCTGTTTAAATTCCTTGATGACTTCACATTGGTCTCAGAGAGAACAGATACCTCTGAAGCATTAATCATGTGTCATGTTTTCCTCTTTTACAAATGACTTTTTTTTTTTTCTCCTCTCCTGGCTGGCAGAGAGCAGTCCAAGCCACAGAATCCAGAAACAGACTGTCTCAGAGCTGGTGCCCGCTCTCATCAGGGAAGGGCCTGCCACAGACCTGGGATCTAGTTTCAAACTCCTGCACAATTTGTGGTTATTTAGAGCCAACATTTTGGTTTAGGCCAGTTTCTAAATATTTGTTGTATGGTTTTATTTATAAGAATAATGACTCTATGTTTACGGGCTACAGCATATAATGTATCTAATGCCTGGTCTCTCGTATTTTTTTAGCTTTCCTAACTTTCAAGTGCATTTCCACTCTTTAATTTTACACAAACTCTTGGACATTGGCCAGGCAAATTCTCTGTAGTCTGTATAGTTCAGGATCTTGGCCAGATTAAAGTTGTCATCAATTTCATCTCCCTCTTCTTTTAATAACATCCCACTTTCTCCCTCGTACTTCTCATGTTTTTAAAGGTTGCCATTCTCTGTGTTCTTCTGCATTTTCTTGAATATTATGTGTTTTTATTTTATCTCCTGATTTAACTGCATCTTATTTTTTTCTGCATGCTCTTTTAAAGCCCTTTGCCATTTCAGGCATGGGCTTTCTGAATATTTGCTACTGAGCAGTCTTTTTGTGAGGCTGTGCTGGTGATTCCTTGGCCTGAGGTAATCCTGACTGACAGCTGCAGAGAATCTCCTCAGGGAATTTTAGGAATCTCTTGATTTCTTCTATACTGAAATTTCAAATTGCATCTTCCTCAAAGTTAGTCTGAGATACCCAAGCTATTTTTTCGCTTTCTGGAAGAGAATAATACAACATTAAACACTGAGTTTTGCTACCTCAATGGTGTTTGTTCTTCTGAAATACGATTGCCAGGATCCTCTGCTGGGGAAAGGTTAAGCTTATAAAATACTTCTAAGCAAACAAGTTACCTCAATCCAGAGATGGGAGAATTTATAGATCATGCTTTTGGTTGTCATCATTAGATGGGATATTTTCAGTTGTGATGGGTAGTCTAAAGCACAGACTGAGGAATTGCAGGCAGTTTTTCTAGAAGAATATGGTAGAATTTGGTATGAATTCTACAAAAAATCCTATGCTGTGACATTACTCCAAACATTCTTGGTCACCTAGCTTACATTTCTGTAATGAAAATTTGTATTTGCCAAGGATGACTTCAGAGTCCAGCAGCCAGCATCTCCATTTTCTGGTGATGCAGCATAAAACTGGAGCTGGTCTCTTGAATGCTTTGTCCTAAACTGTATGTTGAAAAAAATGTGTAAGTTTTCTTTTTCTCAGTGTTCAGGAGAAATACAATAGAACATGGATGAAAAATCCCCCCTCTTTACCTATGGCCAATATTCTTCCTCCTGGCTGGAGCAAGAGTTAACTTTTGAGGACAAACCCCCAGGGCTAAGCATACTAGTAAACTCCATCTGTTTTGTACTGCTTTGACAATACTGAGAAGCCATAAACCCAATTTAACTTGCTGGTTAAACCAGGTTTACAGATGTTTTGTGTTGCTGGAGTGGAACAGAGCGGCTGGAGCATACCAGTGAATCAGGGTGATTTTTTTCTTTGCTGAGGCTTTTGTCCCTTTCTTGAGTTCTACGCTGAGCAAGCCAAGGCAGGGGCAGTTGGTTTTTGTCACTTTGCAACTGGTTCAAGTTGATGAAAGGCTTGCATTTAGATCCAAAGCCACCATGTTTTTCTGTCTTTGTGTTTGCTTTTATATTCTCCTACTAGTTGTGTTTGCCACGGGCATATAGATACGTAATAATTCCATGTCCTACTGGCCTTATACTCTGTTTTGGGAAGGGCAGTCATGTATTTTACAAGCTTTGTTGGCTGAAGCCATGTTGTTAAAACACCTTATAAAACTGTACTTCAGGAGGAGTAACCATGAGACCTGTCTGCATCCAGCAGCAAAATCAAAGTGTCTGCTCTTTTAATTTCATCTGAGTTCATAGAAAAAAAAAATTATGTTCCCCAAATTTTTTTCTGCCTATTCATGTCCAGGATTTTGTACCTTCTTTGTAGTCTGCAGCTCTTGATTGCCAGCAAATCAAATGCAGGGAGAGGGAAGGACCACCTGTTGCACTAAATGTTCACAAAACTTATGAACAAAAATAAACAGTTAAAAAGAAAAACCCTAACAGCTTGTAACAGCTGCCACATTCCACCCAAGAGAAATCTTTATACTAATGGAATTTGACAAAATCTACATTAGATATCTACAAGTATGCAAAAAAAAAAAAAAAAAGAAAAAAAGAAAAAGAACGAGGCTTTTTGTACTCCTCTGGGTAGGTGATGTTTTATGTATATAAGGTTTTAGCAATTGTTTTCAATCCTGTAATTTACATTCTTTGATACCTTGGAGTGGAACATTTGTTGAGTGTATGAGCTGCATGATATGGCCAAGGATGAAACTGAGCTCTTTTTGTTTTATCGATTAAATAAGGGGAGCAGTATTCCTGCTGTGGTCCAGCTGCAGAAAATATTCTGCTGAAGATTCATGTAGGAATTTGCTTATAAAATTGTCTTTTAGTGTCTCATTCCAGTTTTCCTCCGCACAGGGACTGTACATGAAGAATACTAGATAGATGAGTTGTAGAAAGAATTCAGGCAGTAGCAGCTCGCTGTTTTGTGTAAGAGGGCTCTGGTCCCAGGACACACAGTATTGGTGCAGAAAGCCGGTTGGGGTTATCATCTTGGGGCACTCAGTGGGGATGCTGACCCCAGAGTCACCATGCTTGTGAGAATGATGTTTTCCTTCCTATCTACCAACAAGAAGCCTGGGAATTTGTGGATCAAAAGAAATTATGAGCTGAGAATTTCCAGCGTGATCTGGAGATAGTAGAAATGGGGAAAGGATTAAGAAAGAAAATAATCTGAACTAGTTTAACGTTCCAATGGCCACGGTTTCCCTGGGAGCTCTGACAGTGACCCTGTGGTCTGGTTGGTAGAATCAAATGTTGCTGAAAATGCCGTGAACTTTCCTCCATGTCCAACATTGTTGAACTGCAGAAGCTGGATATGCGGTCACTGTGGTAAGAAGGGACGATAAGAAGTCATCCAACATGGTAGTAGAAAAGGGATGATAAGAAGTCATCCAACATGGTAGTAGAAAGGGAACATCCTTTTTGCACAGTGGTAGTGAAAGAGAGCTATGCTTCAGGCCTCAGAGCATCCTTTTGCACATTGAACCAATGTGTCTTTTTCGTGAACTTTTCAGTAGTGCCACATTAGATGGTTTCAAGCTCCTTGAAATGCAATTCTGTTAAGAGCCTGTCTGGTTTTGATACATCAGGCTAAGTCCTGTGGTCAAAAATACTTGGGCAGCCTGTTTGTACAGCAAGCTACCTGTAACAAGGGACATTATTTTAGGAAGTTTTCTCTATATTGTCTCTGGGAAGAATGTATTAGTCTGAAGGAGTTAAGCATTGGCATTTCCTTGTGGCCACCAGGTCTTTGTCCACACACACCAAAATGGCTGTGTTTTCTTCTGACTACACATGACTCCACAGAACAGCAGAAATAATTGGTGGAAACATCAGAAAAAAAAATAAGGCAAGAAATGAGCAAGAGTGGAAATAGATGGCTTTAGAAAAGATTTGCAAGAAGTGGGAAATGAAAGAGGCAGACTGATAGGAACTGTGCAGTCAGCAGGAGCTTTGGAGATGTTCACCTCAATAGATATGGTGCAGCAGGAAGGGTCCTTGTTCAAGCAGGTGAGGGGAAGGACCTTGTAGAGAAAAGTAGGTAAGATAGAAAGTGCAAGTTCTTGGGTACCTGTAAAAGCAACAAGGAACATTTTGACCTGGGACTGTCTCAACTGGATGTCTAGTGGAACATCATAGGTTTAGAAACCCTAGTTGCATCTGCTCCAACTTTTGCTAGTTACCAGTAATGGATGAGCTTGGTTTTGAAATATTCTTTCTCAAGGACTGCACCCTACCCTAGCAAGAGAGAACCATAAAACTGTTTTAATTACCACTTGCCTAACATATGTCAAAAGTGGCATGGATTGAAACCTGACATGGACCCAGAGAACTGGCCTGATGATGGTAGTAGTCTGAGAAGGTCTCCTAACTCTGAAAGGAAGCCATCACTTGGAGCATTTGCATTTCCTGTTGTCTGGACCTTGAATTCAGCATGTGGGCTTTTGTACAAGCAACTCTTTAAGGAAAGGCAAATAATCTTACCTTCTCACTTAGGAGCTAGAAGAAATTATAGAAGGCTTATCTTCCTCAGCAATCCTTCTGCTTGTCCTTCAGTCAGACACGATATGTAGTACCAGTCACAATCTGCACCTAAGGGTGTTCACAGGCATGTTCTATCTTGTTGGAGCTTCAGGAGCTATTCCCTAATTCCCCTCTGCTTACGCCAATGGAATGTGGAAGCAATGTCTTTGAGTGTAGTGAAGTTGCACACCAGTGAAACTGGTGTGTGAAGAAAACCAAGCTCCCAGTTTGAATGCTGGAAGAAAACTCAGATCTTCCTGCCTTGTTTCATTGTGGGCAAATATGTGCAGCAGAGTGCCTTGAGCTGTGCTAGCTGCCAGCCACCACAATTAATTATTACTTATTGAGACTCGTTCACCCTTCACCCCTCTGTATGCTGTTTACTTCCAGATGTTGACACCTCTCTCATGATTAATTCAGAATCCTAACATATGTAGAGAACTCTAGTTGAGTCATAGAGTCTTGTAGAGCTGGTTGTCATTAGACATGATGTTCGTATGTCGGATGCACTTAACTTCCCCTGAATTCCCTGCGTCTGAAATGAACTCAGTGTCTCCAACTGGATGACACCATTCAGGAGGGCTTAGCTCAGGAAAGGCTGAAGAAAACACAAACCCCATCCCACTGCCTACTGAGGCTGAACTAAGAGCAGCAAAACTAGTATCTCTCCCATTTCCAAAACTGGAGGAAGGAGAGGTACTTCCTGTTCTGTGCACTAATTTGGGGGTAGTTACAGATCATATTTCAAGGCACAGAATAATAGTCCTTGGAATTAAAAAAAAGATCTTTTCTCCTTGGTGTGGTACTGCATGGTTATGTAGATACTGGCTTATCAGTAATTAGTGAGTTCCTTTTGCAATTTTTGGTTTGTGCCACATATCCAAGGCTGTGTCTCTCTTCCCACTTCCATCATTGGGAAAAAAGAACAACCTCCAAAAAGTCTGTGAAGTCAGCAAAGTGGTATCAGCATAAAATCAGTGGGAGGGGGCTTAAGCCTCTGATACTTCATTTTCTGCAGCATGCAATTCCAGTCAATTCCCAGGGATCCTCAAGGCTCCAGCCACCTGCCTGGTTTGAAAGGCTGTCCAGCAAATGCTAGAATGATGTGGGGACAACATCTAGACAAGTGCCATCTGTTGGCCATTTGCCATACTGCTTCAGGGGATGCACAGAGTTTCTGAGTGCCTGAATCAAGCACAGATGACATGGCCTAAACCAGTCTCTTTAGAGAAACCTGCAGTTTAGTACCTCATTTTGGGAGGAGGACTCCATAAGGGAAGGTTTTCCCTAGGTCCAGTCTCTTCAGATGCCCAGTGTAATTTGTTTTCTTGAGACCTCAGAGAAGATGTACGACTTTTGTTTAATGGTTCAGCACATGAGTAGATATATAGAAAAGTCTTACTGTGATCTATGAAGCATACTCTTGCTTTTTTGTGGAAGGGTAAAGCAATTGACCATCGCTAGGAAAACACAGTGACATTAAACATTGTGACATCTAATTAGGCTTATCTGCTTCAACCCTTTGAAGTGGAATAATGTGAGCTAGAGGAAGCAGGTAAGTGTCACTGTGCTCAAGCATCACTTTGCTCCCGAAGCAGGGACCAAATGTCTTAGTGCCTATATTCTCTCATATTGATTTTCTCTCTCGTGGAGAAAGCCCCAGCAGATTATCTCCTATTACCTTGAATCAGCTTGTGTCTAGGATACCAGTTTTGGGTGTAGAACTGCTCTCCATGTAACGAACCTCTGTTGGTAGGTTTGTACTACTCCTTTGGGGGATGGACCTGTTATTGCTTCAGCCCAACTTGTAATTCAGTGAGAGACAAAAAGGACTCTATACTCAACATGGGTAGGGAGCAATACATACTGAACCTTTCTAATGTCCTGTAGAATTTCTTCATTGTACTGGCAGATTGTCTAAATGGTTGGCAATGTTTACTGAAAACATCCTTCAAGCAAAACATCCACTATCCAATGACATATCACCCAGGGTTCTCACAGAAGATAAATGCTTCCTGATGCCACTTGGGTCTGGAAGGTTCTCATATCATATCAGCCAAATGGTTCATGTCCATGCCCCTGCAGAAGTATGAATTTTCCAGAAATGTTTCCGTGGGGCTGGTGGTTCTGTAGGTGGCATCTTCATCCCCAGACTCTTAACTATACTCCTCTGCACTGATGTGCAAGCTGCTCCAGGACACAGTCTCTCAGAAATACTGTAAATCTGAGACTCAGACTGCATGACATCAGGGTTGTTAAACAGTTCCTGGCATTTGCTTGGTATGGAAAAAAACTTTAACTGAGGTGATTTAATCATGTTTTTAACAAAGATTGGGTTTGGGTTTTTTTTTGTTTCCTTGAGTTTCCCTTGCAGACAGCGATATCTTTCTTTCTTAGAAGTGCAGAGAATGCATATAAATATCTGTTTTACTCCTTTACTGGGATGCTTCTACTTATGTGCTCAATGAGGACACTCTTAACATATTGTTTCTGAACTTTCTTTGAAAACCACAGAGCTTTTCTTGAGCCATTTGACTGTTTCACCTAATTTTATTCTGATGTCAATCATCTATATAATACTACTGCCAATTTGTTAAAAATCCCATTCAAAACATAAACATATTGCTTTGCAGAATGTGTTGTGAATTATTTTGATGTAATGTCAATGTGCACCCTGTTGCAAAATAACACTGCTCTTTGCAGAATTCCATCTTAGCCCTATCATATGAAAGCTAGGACCATATATATACCATAAACATTGAATACATACTTGAGATATTTTTAGAAAGAAATGACCATCTGACTCAATATGCCAAGCTGGACTTTTAAACTAGTCAAACCTCATTTGTTTGTTTGATTTTTGAGCAAGATTTCTTCTTCTCCCCCATAATGAGAGGTGGTTGTCTCATGCTTTTTTTCTGCAGTTTGCTACAATTGCTTTCCTTGGTAACATATTCCATATGTTTACTATGTCCCCTTTCTGTCCTTCAGTAGCCTTGAGCGTTTTCCTCACAGAAAGCTGCATGGTTATTTTCCCAGGAAATATCATTGTTCCAAAAAAGATATTACAGAAGCCAATAAAAGACATTTCCAGAATCGTGCTGCCAAATAACAAAAAAAAAAAAAAAAAAAAAAAGCAGCA
>WUAM01000292.1:898282-922048 GCA_024336885.1 Actenoides hombroni
TATTTTATTCTGTTTTTTTTTTTCTTTTCCCTTTGTATTTTTTGTAGATGGGGTTTTTTTTTTTTTCCCCCCCCCCCCCCCCTTCCCATCAGAACGTCATCATGCAAAATTTAATAATATGCTTATAACAAGACTTCTTTGTACTTTGTGCAAAAGATGCAAATGGCTTAATGTCAACTGCAGTGCATTCAGGTCTGCAACCAACTTTATCTCCTTCTTGTTTGAAAGGAAACCTTAGACTGTACAAAATAAAATAAATCCAACTTAAGTCCCAGGTCATACTGATTTAAGCAACTAGTGAGAAAAACAGCTTTCTTTTTCTCTACTCTCCTTCGCTGTGTGATCAGGCATGTATCCTGGCAGCATCAGATGAGGAAATGGAATGCTATAATCCCTAGCTAAAGTCAGTGGTCACCTGAGCTGTGGAGGTAGCTGTTAGTTAACTGCTGCATAGAAGGGCTGCCCCAAGGGGAAGGCATTGGGCACTTTTTATGGGGGGATGCACTATAAAGAGTGCTTGGAGTCCTGCTGTGGAAAGGAAGCGCTGTCTACTGTTTGTGGAGGTGGTTATACGAGTGTAACCGTGCACACAGCCTCAGCTGGGAGGACCTCAGCCTCAACAGCAGCTGGGGACCCAGGCTTTACCTGTCACAGATCCAAGTTCTCATCTCAACAATGAAGGAAATGATCTCATCTGTCGTATCATAGTTATCGTATTGGTACTTCAGAGTGACTCAAACCCGAGGCTGGCCTCAGTCATAAAAGTAGAAAAAGCCAGCAGGTGACCTTGTCCTCTACTGACTCCTCTGTGCCTCCTGATAGGTTAAATGGTATTTTGCCTCCCTGAAACCATGAGCCTGAGTTGTTTGAAATGTATGCTTGGGGCTGTTTACTTTACCAAATAGGGTTTTTTTTTATTTCCAGTGGAAGGAAGGAAGGGCCCCACTGTGCTCTTCAGTTAGAGACAGCTGCAGGAATTTTGTTGCGAAGCTCTGTTGATGCTGAAGGAGCTCATGGAGAAGACTTCTCAGCACGAGGTCTGGCAGGCTACAGCTACCAAACTGTTGCCCAGAGATCCTGATTCAGTAAGCCAGACAATCTTTCTCCAGCTTCCAGAAAAAAATGTCCCCTTTGGGAGCTATAAGAAGATCTGCTGGGCTCCCTCTCCCTCATAAAAAATTAATCCTTTTGCTCCCAAGCTCTGTCCTCAGCCATTCCCCTCAACAGAAACATCTCCTCTACATGATACCATGCTGCAGAGGGAAATGGAAAGGCACTCCTCTTTTGCCTTGCCTCGCCTTGACTTGTCTTGCCTTACCTCATTTTCATTCTTCACAGGTTTGCTTTTATACAGAAATACACATTTGGCACTGGTCTTAAATGCAAGGCAATATGAAGTATAAAATAGTAGAGGTAACTTCAGGCTACTCTGTAAATGCATGCACATTGTAAAGACTGTGCACAATTAATCTGCAAACCTAAATGAGATTATTTTGCAGAGCTTCTCAAGCAGATTTTTTTATAGCTAGGAAATGACCACTCTATCTGTTACTGTCAATAGGCAAATTTTCTTTTGCTACAGTTGAAAGAGCACATCCCTTCATGTTAGGGTTTGCATTTAGCAGATATCACCCTTAAGCAAACTTAATCTTATTTAAGTTGAGTTGTTGCTTATGCAGCATATAAATCTTTACATTAAGAAGCCATAAAAGCTATACAGTAAAGCGTGTCACTCCTTTTAAACTCTCATGCATTTGTTGCACACTAAGCTGTCTGTACGGGAGTGTTCCCCATTTCTGAAGAGCTTCAAGGAATTGCATTTGTGTTTTGAGAGAGTCTGCCAGGTATTTTTTAATTTCTTATCCCCTAATGGGGAATGGCCATCTCTAAAACTGAGCTGTGAAACAGAATTAATTTATATTGGAAGGGATCTTTGGACATCATCTGGCCCACACCTCCACTCAGAGGAGGACAATTTTGAGGACAGATACAACCTGACACAAGCTTCACACGTGCGGATTCAAGGGTCCGGGATAAGAGTTGACAACTTGAATCTCCAAAGGGCTAGAAACTGAAGCTTTATGCTACTGGGAAAAAAAAAAAAATAAAAAAAAATTACCCAGTTTAGGGATATACCTGTGATCCTCCTGCTTTGAATAATTTTTACAAAGGAAAATCGAGCTATGTTTTAGTGTTAAATATAAATAAATAAACACTGCCACAGTCTGTCCAACTACTTCTTTCTATTGCTTAAAATTTCCAAACACAGTTCATAATATTAGTATACTACTGTGCTGGCAAATACTATTTAAACCAAGTTTTAGTGATCTTTATAGATCATTAATTTTCACAGTTTCATAACCTCATTCTTATTATGGAAAAAAAGAGAGGAATTGAGTGGAATGAGGCACATGGTTTTTGCAAAAATGTTTTTTAAAACACTTCTAATGGTCCTAAAATGCTGGTAATAACTTATTTCATATCACATCATATTTCCCCTAAAAGTGTGCTGTGTGTAAGTTCACAGTCTAAGTTTAGGAAGACTGTTTTCCTGCTGAGTGGTAAAGCTGGCATATAAATAACTTGATCATCCCAAACTGCTGCTGATATAAAACCTCCTCCTAAAATACATCAGATGTCATCACTTGTTCCCTGTGGAAACAGCCAGCCTTCGTGTCTGTAGCTGTTGACTATAAAGCTAGCTGCTGTCTTTCTGGATGAAAGGTTCTTGACTGTTTATTAACACCACCATATTCAAATGGCCCAAATTCCTTCCAAACCTTTGAGCTTTCCATTTTCTATAGGGCTGGCCGAGAGCCAGGCAAGAGGAAACGCAAGAGCATGGGGACTTAACCAGGCTTACACCTGAGTACATCCCTAAGTTGCCACTGTTTGCCTCCACCTTTCCCATTTTCCCCTTTCCACGCAGCAGTGCTGCTGGAGCCCTGCTGTGACAGTTCCAGGCCACATCCTTATGGCAAAGAAACTTGAGTTACTTTTGCACCCACAGCAAAAGAAAAACAGTCATAATTTACAAAACTTTAAAAAGCACACTTAAACCTTAGAGAAAGCAGTGGGATCAGCTGAGCTCTCTCTGGTCATTTTAGAGATTAGCCTCTAAGCCTGGTGAGTGGTCTGCGGTAATCTTTTACAAGGTATTTCATAAGCAAACAACCCCACAGGCTATAACTGCAACTTTACACGGGGCTGCAGATTTGGAGAGAGCTTCTTGGGACACCGAGCATTCAATTTTCCCAATACCGTGTGCAGATTTAGACCCAAAGAGAGACAGATTTAATCCTGGGGTTCTCATCAACCCTCTGAAACGTGACCTACCTCTTAAGCTGCTCCCAAGACACCTCTTCCCAATTAAGGAGAGCTGGGCTGTAAAATGCCACATCCTGTCCCCCTTCGGCTTGGCAGATTTAATGAGCCATTGTGGTAGAAACAAGGTAATGCCCTCAAGACACCAAAGACTAATCTCTTATTCCCTTTTTTTCCCCCCCCAGATCATTCAACAAGCAAACTCACATTATCAGTTGAGCAAATTTGGGCTCTCCTTGAAGGGTTTTTGCAGACATTTTTTCTAACATTTTGATGTCTCTCAACGGTGCTCTAGCATCTGTGGGGTGATGCTCTCCTCACCCCCCATGACAAATGCCCTTTTCCAAGGCAGCTGCAGTCACTAATAGGTCAGAACTTTCCTTCTCAGTGGCCTGAAATGGAAGAGCTGTGGGTAGGGCAAAGGCTGAGCTTGAAAACTCCCCCTTCCCGCTCTGTTCTGTGCATGGGTATATGTGGCCTGGGTGGGAAAGAATATAATAGCTTCTCATGGACATATCCCTTTAGTGCAAAATTTTAGAGACATGTTTGGAGACAGAACCTTCCCTGTTTTCTTCCCCTTGTGTCCACTGGTAATACTTTGAGAAACAGAAATGCCGGGAGGTGATCTAAATTTTCCTCTCTGACATTTCAGTGCTCCTAACTAAGTAGAAAGGCAAACATCACAATGGTTTCTGGGGAATGGCCCCTAGAAACAGTGGACAAACATTCCTTGCACACTTTTTTCCATGATCTTGGCATGGTGATTTTAAGTTCCGCTTTAATATCCTCCTTCCATACAGACTCTCCTCACTCCATAGGGATATATCTACTTATCAGAGGAGCAGAGTGTAATTTCATAAGAGCATCCAGTACTTTCAGAGTTTTTTCTACCAAAGCTTTTTATCTTCTGTGCAGAAGTCATCCAATTGAGTAACACTATCGTATGGAACCTCAGCTTAGCGTTGTCTCAGATGAGGGCTGCGAAGCCATTAAAACAGAGCTCAGGTTTGAGTTAACAGCCAGTGAAACAGTGTAGCATTTCTTTCAATGCTCTGCTGTGCATTTCCTTTCACACTTCACCCAGTTCTGGTTCTCCGATTTTATGAAGATGTTAAAATCCAGCTTTAGTTGCAAATATAATATGGCATAAACAATTCACTCAGCATGCTGTTTGAGGGGAGTGTAGAATGGCAATTAAAGTGCTGGCAAACAGAACATTTTTAAGAAGGAGAAATTATGCCACAGCCACACTAACACTGACATGCTTTGAGGTTAAAATTGTTCTGAGCTGTTCTTTTCTGAAACAATTGCCTGGCTACAAACACCACCAGAACAGTGGCTAGTGCACAGCAGAGCTGAACTTGTGCTTAGACAAGAAAAGAAAAACTGGGAATTGATTCTTGCTGGTGTGGTGTAGAGTTTCATAACTTGCTTGTCAGGAGGAAATGCTTAAGACAGATCTGGATCATATGACGTAGAAAAGACAACACTTACTGAAATGATTGTACAAAACACTACCAGGACTTTGAGGAAACCATGATGGTAATGCTAGTGTTTCTGTCAAATGTGAAATATATGCTTAATAAGCAGATTAATTTGAGAACATTTTTTTTTCTTAAACAACTATGGACAAGAGTGAGAGGATCTTTCAGGATGGTGGATTTGCTTTAAATATTATTCCAGTACTGTCAGACTCTATACTGAAATGTGATTTCCTCCAAAAAGAGAATGAAAGTGATCATGCATTTAATGGAATATGGGAGACTAATTATAGATGGACTGCTAGCAGGAAAAACAGCACGAAGGAACTACACTGCCCATCCTAGAAATGCCTAGAGAGGAGAATTTGTGTGGAGCATAGCAGAACTATCTGCTAAGAGCTGGGAACCCACATAGGGGTTTGACTGGGAGTGTTTTACTGTTATCCAGAGGTTGTTATCCTGATAACCCTTTTCTTAAGTGGGAAAAATCAGAAGATTCAAACTGCTGCCAGCACAGTCTTTGCTACCTGCACCAAGACCACAGAAATCATTCCAAGAACTGGGCTGTGTAAAGTTGTGTACTCCTGGTGTCAGAGAGAGTTCTAAGGAGCCCCTTCTTTTTTCACTATTTTCTTCTTTATTTCTACTCTTCTTTTCCTAGGAGAATGTTTCCAGCCATGAGAGTGAAAATTACAGGCTTGGATCCCCACCAGCAGTATTACATTGCCATGGACATTGTGCCCGTGGATAACAAGAGATACAGGTAAGCTTTTTAGATGCAGACGTAGGAACCTTGTGATAACTTACTGACAATGACAGTCTAAGAAGGACGTATGCCACTAAAAATCATTGCAAAGATGTGCTGGAGGAGAGTGTATTGATTTACACCAACAGAGTTGATTTGACCAGAATTGTGAGAAACAAACCCAGAGGTTTAATATGCTCTCTTGCACTTCTGGATTGAAATCTTGCTTGTTTCAAATATCAGGTTTTAATCAGGACAATCCCTTCTATGCATTTCACAACTGACATGATAAACAACAACTATCTGAGGGAATCGATAACTAGAGTTATCAGTGGGGAGTCTGGAGCCTCTAATATTACTACAGTGAAAAAGGAATGGGCAAGCAGCAGCTGAACTAAGATGGCCTGAACTGATTTGGGTGATTTTTGATTTGAAAGTGTTCACTGTCTGGTCTGGCACCCACAGGGCATATGGGCCCTGACCTACAGTGTGGAGCCATTGAGAAACCCTCTGGTGAGTCTCCACCATTAAGCTGAAAGACAGGAAGAAGAGATTTCTCTGATACTAATGGGCTTCCAATCCCAAAAAGTACTCTGGAAAATTCTTGGTCCCCTGCATCTCAGAAACATATCTGGACAGAGGTGATTTATCTGTACTCATTAAAAGACCCCTGAGAAAAGCATTTTCCCAAACAGTCTTCACTGCACCACATTTCAAGGATTCAGGAATTCATCCCCTGCCTCACATGCTAAATATGACATTTTCTCTCAGCTTGTGCAGTGTTTCTCAGGAAAATGCTTTTCCTGGGAAGCATCGAGGTAGCGTGTGATGCTCAGCTAGATGGTTTTCCCTTTCCTTGGAGTGTGGTTCTGATGGCATTAATGTCTAAAATAAATATATTGTCTTACACTTTGCTTCTGTCCTCGTTAGCTTTTGCAGCCACATAGAGCAAACCAGCACTGAAAGGAACAGATTCTTTTTCTTTTTTGCATTTCTTGTGAAAATACAGGAAATGACTCACTGTAGGTAAGGACTGAAATTGCTTAACAGAGCTGAGTAGAGACCCAAAGAGGGGCAGGACAGGGCAGAGCCCAGAGGTGTTAGCAGGACTGTTTGTTAAACACCTTAGGCTGAAGGAGCCGCAGGACAGAAAGAAAAAAAATGTATCTAGACAAAGCTGTGCTAGATAAATTTATGGCATGTATAGGATAGCTAGATCAGGAACACAAATGATCACAGGAGATGGAACACAGAAATTAATTTTTTTTCCTCTAATTCAAGCATTTGTAATACTATATGAAATTTCCCACTTCACAACTTTTCAAAACCGATGTTCTGTTTTATCAGTTGTTTTAGTGGTATCCATTGGATTTTGCCTTTTTTTGTGTGAAGACACATGTGTTTTGCACAATCTGGCATGGCAACCAGTGCAGATTTCCGGAAATTACAGGGGATTTACTAATGTTTTCAGAGAGGGCTTTGTTTACCCGTATTTTCTAGCCTCTTACTCTGGCTCAGAGAGGGTTAAGGAGTTGAGAAGGCACATGTGGCAGAGTTTTACAGGAAAAATAACTGCAAAGGTGGTTTTAATAAGGAATCAAGTCTGAACAAGTGGCTCAGGGGTAATCTGTCTTTTATTTAGAAGGTAGGAGGTTGCAATAAAGCACATTCTACCCTGGCTGCAAATGAGAGCTTGGCATGTGTGTGGTAGGATGGCAGGGGAGGGGTAGCCCTGGAAATGTTCCTCCAGTGAGTGAGTGACAACTTCCCTTAGTCACCTCCCCTTGTTCTTTCAGGTATGTGTATCACAGCTCCAAGTGGATGGTGGCTGGCAATGCTGACTCCCCAGTGCCCCCAAGAGTTTACATCCACCCTGACTCACTGGCTTCTGGAGACACCTGGATGAGGCAGGTGGTCAGTTTTGACAAGCTCAAGCTGACCAACAACGAGCTTGATGATCAAGGCCATGTAAGTTAGAAGCTAAGCCTGCTGCCTGCTGCCCCAGCCTCGCTCTTCTCAGGCTGGAAAGTCTGCTGCTGCTTTGTTGCTCCCGTGTCCTGCTGGGCACACGTGTCTGTAGTAACTCTCCAGAATTATGGAGCCTTTTTTTCTCCGGCTTTACTGCTTTTCCTCAAAATGTCTCCTGGTCCTATAAAGCATAAAATGCCTTTCTCTCTGTACATAGCATAAACTTCATCTCATACATGTAAGAAAAGGATAGTTTTCTTCATATTAGCCTTTACTCCATCTCTGCTTTCTTGTACATCTGGATGTAGTGTAGAATATTTGGAACAAAACCCCCCCACTTCTTCCTTCTCCTTTTTTTTTCTCTTCAGATAATCTTACATTCAATGCATAAGTACCAGCCCCGTGTGCATGTCATCCGCAAGGATTTCAGCAGCGATCTTTCTCCTACAAAGCCAGTTCCTTCAGGAGATGGGGTGAAAACCTTCAACTTCCCTGAGACTGTCTTCACCACAGTGACAGCCTACCAAAATCAACAGGTAAAGCTGCGTGCCTTCGGTCTCCTTTTATGTTGACGGTTCATAAATCTATCAGCGTGCTCTTCATGTTTGAGACATTAATGCCTTAAAGAAATGTATCTCCAGAAGAGTGTACAATGTACAGGCTTACTGGTTTGGGTTTTTTTTCTATATGAAAAGAAAATGCTTGTTATGGGGTAGTGTGTAGACATGAAGTATCTACCCAGACAACCACCTTGCAGATAAGCTGCCTGCAGTTTTTACTGTAAAGTAAACCTACTTAGGTGAGATCAACCATAAAGACGTGTATTGTGTTCACATTTCCTTGCTGCCTCATGGTACAAACTACAGTGTCCTGTCCCCATTGTACAACTAGTCCGGATCTGTTGTCGCACAGAGAAAACACAGTTGGGCTTTTATATTTTTAGCAGCGAAAGAAGAAGTTTTAAAGAAGTGCAATCTCAACAATTTGCTGACAAAAGAAGCCTTTGAACACAAGCCACAGCAGTCCATGTGTTGCATATGAACTGAAATTCTCATGACTAATTTACGTTTGATTCGGATCTTGCACAGTTCCCAGCAGAGGGTGTGACTATTGACTCCAGATATCATAAGGAAAAGATGTTGCCACAGTGGGATCCTATCTGTAGAGATCTTAACTACTGAGCTTTGTAACTGATCTGCCCTTTTTCTTAAACTAGACTTGATGGCACTAAGAAATGCAATCTCAGTGTACACCAGTGTTTGATTACAGAGTTCCCTGTCTATCTCTATTTTCCCTGAAGATGCTAGGAAAACATGAGCATTTGAGACATCAGCAATGAAATGAGACTTGGAAAGGCCTCGCTGTGGATTACACACGTTCGCTGTCCATTCCCCTTTAGTGGCCAGTGAAAGACAGTGTCCTAGTCTTTGAGGAAGTGTCCTGCTTCATCACTTCTGCAGGCATCTTCATTGCCCACATTGAGAGTTCCTTATACCTGCCTGTTCCCTTTATGGTCTCTTTATGTATCACTCATGTGCCAGCTAACTCTGCCTCAGGGATTCCCATCAGTCTTCACACCACCTCTGTCATGTTTTGGGTTCAGTGTGCTCCCCTCTTCTCCTCTTGTTCATGTACACATTTTATTCTCAGGTGAAAGGTACTGCGTACATCCCATTTCCCTTTCCTGCCATTCTTCTCCTTACTGGGTTGGGTGTTGTGATGGCATTGAAAGGGCTGTGTAAGGTAATTTTTTTCCAGCCTTAGGAAACTGAATCTTAGTTGATGAATCTTTCTGCTGTGTTAATGGTGTGTCCACTTGAAGACCACGAGGTACTGTTACGCACTAGAATAAGGGTACAAACTAACTTGGAAGAAAAACTATATGTTTTCAAGCTGGTTAGGGAAATAGATGATAGAATTTTCTGCCATAAATTGCAGGGGAGTCTTGAATCAGAAATGGTGAAGTAAATACTTTTTTTC
Source organism: Actenoides hombroni (assembly GCA_024336885.1). NCBI lineage: Eukaryota > Metazoa > Chordata > Aves > Coraciiformes > Alcedinidae > Actenoides > Actenoides hombroni. The sequence continues at coordinate 907,781 of WUAM01000292.1, forward strand.
CATGAAAACATCTGTATTTCTGGAGAATGACTTCATGAACTCAGTAGATGTCATTATATTTAGTATTCTTGGACTGACAGACCCATGTCAAATCAGCTCAGGGTAGATTGTAATGCATGGCCAATTTGTAACAACTGTGAATGGAAATAATGTAGTAAAGAGTTATACAGATTTTATTTTGCAGCATTTAAGAGAGAACACACGTGCTTACAGTGCTCCCATGACTGCTTCTGGATATCCACTCCACACTTCTTGTCCTTTGGTCCCCTTGAATTGACTTGAGATCCAAAACAGATCAACTATTCCAACAGAAAAAAAAATATTGCGACACAGTGGAGGGTTTGCTGTCATTGCAGCTTTTGAAATTTCCTTCTCCCCTTGCCCAAATACTCCACAAACTTTTAACTGTAGAGCAGACATGGAAAGAGGATAGAATAAGGAGAAAAAAAAAATGACATAAAAGAAGCCTGTCATTCTTCCCTAATGACCAGACATCTGAGACATAATTATGCAGGTAAGGGAGGTGCTAAAGGAGAGATCTCTGTCAGGCAATGGTTTCATGAGCCACCTCACTGTAAAGAAGCACTGAAATTTCTTCCTGTTTCTCTGAATTCCAAACATTTGGTTATTTTGCCCCCACAAAATTGTGGAGTGGATTTTTATACAAGCAAAGGAGAATCTGGTGGGTTTTCATTAAAACTAAATTTAAATCCCCTGAATCTGCCTACATGCCCTTCAGTGGCTGTAAAACTTTGCCTTACTGGGAGAAGTGTCTCTGGAAACAATTGTAAAATGTGAGCAAATCCACCACAGGGATTCCCTCTGATGTAATTCCATCCTCCACAGAACATATCTGTCTCTGTACACACAAGTCCCAGGACAGCTGCAAAGTCAGGCTAGCGGAAATTAAGTTCACAAATTAAGCTTCTGCAAAAATAGGAGCTGCATTCCAGATCTGAGGTTAATATCCAGAGTAAGGACTTGGTTCTGACAGAAGCAAAACACCTGCAAATCCACTTCAGCACAGTCTATGTTATACTAATCCCTTCTTTGCATTTTCAACCTCAAATTTGATAGGATCTGGAGATCTCACTCTCTTTGCACTCCAGAGACAGAGTCTCCAGGACACTGTAAGGCTGGCAGGGGGCAGCTCTCGTGCTGCACCAGGTTGGGGAATAGCCAACCGGGCTATGATACGAGGGGCTGCAAGTTCAAAATCCCAATACTATTTTCCATACTTACATCTTCTTTGTTTCGAGGACAGGAAAAAAGAAGAAGAAGAAAAAAAAAAAAGAATGGTTTCCATGCCAGAAAACCCTTGAAGGCCCACCCAGATGCTGAACCATCAGCACCTTGTGCATGTGACCGGGTGGCCGGCTGCCGTCTTTGGAGGCTGTAGCCTGTGCTTTGCTTGGCCTTTTTTTCCTTAGTGTTGTTTGAAGGTCCATAAGTGCATCCAGCTGCTGGATATCTAGAGTGCTGAGGTTGGGATAACCCAGATACCACCCAAACCTGAGTAGTATGCCTGCTTCCCGAACCGCAGGCCTATTGATGAGTTATAGCTCCTGGGGTTTTGCACCAGGGTCCAAGGTATGCTTCTCCTTTGGAAACAGCTTCTCAGCCCCAGAGCTGTGCCCTGTATTCCTGGAAAAAAAAAAAAAAGCCAGGTTTTTGCCTCTGGCACTGTTAATTTGCTAAGCGGATAATCTGTTCATGGATAACAGAAAGGCAACTTTAATACAAGTCTGAGGAAATAAGTATGAAAGATCAGATAGTCTGGGCAAGAGTGGTTATCATCAGTAGTTCTCATTTGTTGAAAGAAAAAAAAAATAAGTGGAGATCTCAACTAATTGCCTTTTTCTTCCTTTGTAGATCACCAGATTAAAAATTGACAGAAACCCATTCGCTAAAGGTTTCAGAGATTCTGGGAGAAACAGGTAAGAGGAGCTGGTTTGTATTTCCACACTGATCTTCTCCCTCCTTCCCCTGATGAGAGCACAGGGCATGTGTCTAAGGCTGAGAAAGGTGTTTTGTGATCCTAATTAATTTTTATAGGACAAGTTTTCTCTAGACTAACCTTTAGAGGAATTAGAAGGATTGTTCTGCCTTGGTTAAATGATATGTATAATGTATATATATAATGATGGCTTCCTTAGAAAATGCTTTCCATGTTAGACAGCTGGACTGACCCCATTTCTTATCAAAAGTCTCCTTCAGTGCTGCTTCCACCTCTGCCTGGACCTTGCAGTCCCAAGCCCTGACACCAGGTCTTAGATATTCTTAGACCACATATGTGTGAAGACAGCTTATCACTTTCCTACTTGACATTTTTTATGTAACTGCATTTTTTTGCCATCTCCTGTTTAATTTCCTGTTCACTGCTACCTTAGTAGCCCTTCTATTGCCACTAATTTTGAGGCTGTTTTCTTCTGGATATGTGTTTTGCTGTTGTTTGTTGTTTGGTTTTGATTGGGTTTTTTTCCCTTCTGAACTTCTTATTTATGCTCATTTCTGTTGTTTTCCTATTCCTCTGAGCTTTTCCATTTGTTCTTGAGTAACACAACTAAAATGTTCTTTAACATCTCTGATAGCTTGTTAGTAAACTGTTCATACATTACTGATATGGCATCATGATATTCAAAGAATTAGGTAAAATAAATGAACTTGTAAGGATACTGGAGGGTTTCTTAACATTTTTTGGTTTGTTTGTTACTAAAATGAAGATAGACAAATGGATGATTGTAGATGGTAAATAGATCACAGGCTAACACTGCAAAATAATGAAAGTTGTAGGAAAGGAGACCTAGACACTTTTGCTTATTCCTTATTATATGGAGAGCTGGCTGAAGGGCACTTTTTAATTTTAGTTTTCACAGAAAATTCCAAAACTTGGTGCACAAATGTTTACATTATGAGAAAAATGGAATTTCTGAAAGGTCTGCAGGATACAAGTGTAAAAATGTTCTGCTTTCAAACAATTTTGGTTTTTGTCCAGTAATGTCAAATTGTTTCACTTTGACTGTGTTCCTGAATTTTGTCAGGATTTTGATGAAAAGTTAAATAGAACAACTGAAATGCCTTTAGGATACATTATATTTTAACAAAGCAAGAGTAAAACAGGAACTCTGATCCAAAAAACTTTTGTATTAGTAAAAGATATTACAGAATTATTAAAAAAAAGAGTAAGAAAGTCCAAACAAAAAGTTTCTTTTTCTGCTGTGAGTGAATCCAGAAGTGTGCAGCAGATCTAAATATTTCAGACTAAATGATGTGAGTATCCCTTAAATCAGCGTGACAGAGTCTTTAAACATTAAATTAATTGTAGAATTAGACATATATAACCACATTACAAGAATTGTAGGGTTGTAAAGCAAGGCTCTACGTGTGCAGACCGGAGTGGAAATCATGTGCATACCCTTCATTTGCTGTCCCCATGGGCACTGTAATTCAGTTTTAACTTGAGTGCTCCTTGTGTGTGCATTCACCAGGACCACTGCCTCACTCACGGTTTGGAAAGGGAAGAGTTCAGTGAATGTGCAGCTGCCCCATGTTTCTCATCACCTGTGTAAATGCTACGCTCTGCACGATCACAAAGGTGACATCTTACTGACCTAGTGGCTTCCTAGATCAGATCCTCTGTTCTCACCTTAATGTAGCTATGTGAAAAGATGCTACCACCCTTATTGAATTCCTGATGCGAGTATCACTTCTGGTACTTGAGGCATCTATATACTCTGCTTTCCTCTCCTGCGTGGTGGGAAGCAGTATGTGCCCTGAATACCAAGTTTTCCCTATGTGCAGAGATACAGCTGCACTGGAGGCCGGGCTTTGAATAGGGATTGATGCAGTTCCAGGTCCATGGTGGGCTAGATTAACGTGGAAGGCATTAATAACGTCCTAGCCCAGTGAATTTGGACAGTTTCCTGAAAAGGTTGGGAATTACTGATCTTTGTAGCTCATTGATTTAAGAAAGGGCAGGAAATTGCTACATGGCTGCAGCTGTGGGGAGGGCTCAGTTAGGCTCTCCGCTGATGTAAAGAGGAATTAAAATCTTTAAGGTATTACACATCAAAGAGAGCAGCCTGAGGCTTTAGGAAGGAAAAACAGGCAAAGGTATTTGCAAGCATATATAGCAGTCAGGCGCCTGCCTTACAAGCAGTGGTCTGGCTAAGGTTGCACCACTGTTGTCACATCTAGCAGAGGACACTCTAATGCTCAGCTGCTCCCTTTAAAGAGGACACGTACATAGACGTACACATAGGAAGGTGAAAAGCATTGAGGACCAAGCTGTGTGTGGAAAGGACTCTCCAAATGGGGCTTAACTGTGGTGGTTGGCTTCCCTTTCCCTCCTGACTTGCTAATCTCATCAGGATCATTGGTCAACTGCAATGATGGTTGTGATGCTCTGTAGCTTCCCACACCCCCACAACAACTTTGGTCAGCTATGGTGCAACAGGCTGTAGCTGGAGAATGTCCTGCTTTAAATGTAGGCCTCCTTTGAAAAAGAAAACAGGGCAATTTGAAAAAAGGGCCATTTGTGAAGTAGGCAAGCATAGTATATGTCTAAGAGGTTTTCTCTGTAAGGTTCTAAAAGACAAAAAAAATTGCTGCTGCAGCAGGGGGTACAGAATATCTAAGGCTGCTCCAGGGTGTCATATCCCAGTGACATTGGAATACTGCATCAGAGCCATGGTTAGAATTTGCCAGCAAATGATGAAGAAAAAAAACCAACTCCACTGGAAAAAACAGAGTAGATGGGAAAAGAGGAATTCTTAAGCCACTGCTTCCCTAGGACATTTCCTTTATGCTTTGCATTGAGGCCTTTCCATGAAACGGCGGTAGATGTTTTTCCTTCACTTACTTCTTATTGTGATATCGTTTCACTGCTGTTGCCTGGTGCAGAAATTATGCAGTTGACTGTTGTTTTTAAAATTAGTTTCCATTTTAAATCTTTCACTTCCGTCAGCTCACAGCCTTCCCATATTGTTCCTTATGGCTGTGGTCTCCCTTCATTATTACAAGAGTGCTAAAAACCTGCTCCCCTGGGAATGCCTCATCATGATGTAACTGCCCGTGTCCCTCTTGGGGAGTGATCTTTTCAGGGATCCCTTCTTGGATCTCCTCCAGTTGTCTTCATGGTTGTCTCCCTCCACAGCTGACTGCCTCAGTCCTTGCGCCGGGACGAGGAGCAGTGATGTGTTTCAAGAGGGAAGGGTGCACAGAGGCTCGTCAGCTGGGCGTTGGTTTGCAGTCTTTGAGTACTCAAACCACGTTAACTAATGGCGTTCAGCAATTTAGCCATCAGCCCTGATGGTGTAGGGAGTCAGCTTGTGTTAGAAGGCTGAGTCTTAGTTCTCCCTTGCATGATTTTTGGTCTCTCTTTCCTTTATCTGCAAGTGCACATGAAGCATCTGTAAAAGTAAAACAAAAGAACTTTTCCTGGGGGGTGAAAGGATACCTACATAATGTACCTATGAGGCAGGTATATATTATTACTTGGTTGCTTTCCTGAAATTCAAGAGACTGAGAACCACAGATTTTGACATATGGAGTTCAGATAGCCAAATATTTGGGTAGCAATGGGACGGGTTTAATGCCACAGAGCCTATTTTTGGTGGCTGAGTAAAGTTCTTTTGACAGTGGGATGCTTGCCGGACCTCCTTATCTAGGAGAAAGCCAGAAGAGGCAACAGTCAGGAAACCCAACAGGATGGTGGGAGGAAAACAAAAACTAAGCTGAAGGCAAGCGATGGCACTTTCCTTTCAGATGTGGGCAGCTGAGGTGAATAGAAGTTGTTTGTGTTGGAAATGCTCTTTGAGCTTTTGTCTAGGGTAAGAGAGCCAGGAGGACGCTTAGACCTAATAGTTTGGCTTCCCCAGTGAACGACAAAACGATGACCTGAATCCTGCGTGCAGCAGGAATGGCAAGGTCAGCCATATGGGATGGATTATGGAGGTGCACAGATAGCTCGTACATCTTTTTTCGTTTTTCAGACAATGGAACTTTTTCATTTATTGCCTATTATTAAAACTTTATAGCACTAAAAATAAAAGAATGAATGAAAAAGAGAGAGCGACTTTTGGATACCTTTTAAAGGGCAGACCTTATTAAAATAAAGCTGGCAATGAGTTCTCTTCTGATACTTCTTTTTTTTTTTTACTTCCTTCATAAAGATGGTGTGAGAGGGGAGGGTTTATGGCCTGATAGACAGTTTGAAGTCCAATTTTCAGCGCCAGTCTTTGGAAGAGAAAGTGCATGCCACATGGGTAATGTTCAGCATGGTTGGTACCAGCAGCCCTCACCAAAGCCCAGAAGAAGTTGCTGAGGTTTCAGAATTCCTGAAAACAATTTTTTTTTTTTAAATTTTTTTTTTTTCTCTTTTTTTTTCCCCCACAAAAAAATGTCTCTTTGTTGTCCACGTGGGGCTTGTTTTCCCTGTTAGGGGCTGGAACACTCACAGAATAGCACTCCAGTATTTCTGCTGACTAGGAGAACACTACCTTTCTGTGCTATGGTGGAGGTCTGTGGTGTGGCTCTGGATATCTTGGTACCACATCAATGTTGTAAACTGCTGTGGGAGAGAGGGTTGCTAGAGTTGACAGTGATGGAGTTTCTCGATTCCCACCTCCTCATTTTAACAATTTATTTCAAAAATTGGAATACATCACAGACAGTGGAATAAAATATATTGAAAGACTGGTGATAAAGTTGCAAAATCAGTCACAAAAGGTTGTGTACCTTCCCACCAAAGCTGGTTTTCACATGACTGCACATTCTTTTCTGAAAGACTCTGTACATGAGATGGTAGGTGCCTAGCAGGTTAGCACATGAGGTTGCTGTCTCACGGATCTTATCTGATGTGAAATTTCAGTAAGGATGTATTCTACTTAGGTACTATTTCAAAAACACCCGTAACATTTGCTCTGCACACAAAGAAAAAAAAACAAAACCACACCAATGGGAAAAAAAGGATGATCTAGTCCATAGGGACCTCAATTTGTGCATAGGAGAACTGGATGTAACTTTGAGCTGTCACCTACACACCTAGGGTGTTATATAATGCGTCTTCAACATATGCACACCTCAGGGGAGTAAAGGACTCTTTTTTTGGGCCAGGAAGAGGAAAGAGGTGGCTTTAAGCTAGCTGTGGAGGTCGGCATCCATTCTTCAGGTACCTGTGGCTGCAGTGCTGTCCTCAGCATTACAGGGCAATTTGTGAATCCAGTGAAGCCATGGTGTTGCTGCTGGCAGTTGCAGTGTGGAAAGGGGAGGGTGACAGAAGCTGTTTCCACAGCAAAGGGACCTGCTTCTAGACCTGCTCCCCTGGAGCTGGAGGACATGGGTCCCCAGTAGCATCCCTCTTTTCCTGGTGTACAGAGCAGGAATCGTACACTCAGGTACTCTCCACGCTGCCATTTGCTCTCCATCAGCTTACAGGCTCAGTGGAGTCCAGCCCTTGAAAGCAGTATATTATTTCTAATTTACTCTCTTATTTCTTCTTTTTATTATCTCCTGACTATTTTTTTTTTTTCTTTTAAGAAGTACAAAATATATGGTACTTGTGAGAACTGTATTGATACATGGGAAAGTGGTAGATGAAGAGCTAGAAACTTTGAAATGTGAATAAAGCCAAGCTGAGAATGATGCAGGGTCCAGGAAGAAGTGGGGGTAATAGCTTTACCCTGACACTACTGTTTCCCTTGGGCTACCTCCTGTTAGGGGTTGGATTTTACTGGAAGGGATTCATGAGAGCAGAGCCAGAAGTCAGATGCAGGTACAGAGTGGGGTTATGTGCACAGGGATCTAATGACTGAGCCAGACAGTGAATACTGTTATTATTGAGCTTGCCTTGCTACTTCCCCATGGCCCCCCCGCCCCACTCCCATCTTTGTGGCAGACACACAGCAGCTGGATTAGCACAGCTGGAACTTTCAGTCTGCATTTCTGGGCATATTACTTGGTTTTAATCATCAAGGCAGGTCCTTTCAACAGCAGTTCTTGTTACATTGCAACTTGCTCAGGGCATTTTATGCCTCCTGGATATACAGTACCCAAAAGTCCTCCTTTGGCGTTTGGGCTGGGGATTGTTTCATGAGGGTGCAAAAAAGGTACCATTCTCTTCCTGACTACGTGCGTTGAGAAGCAGATGGAGTCTGAACATGTGTGGCTTTCTCACACATGGATCAGAGGAAATCCTAGAGGTGATACCAGTAGTCAAAGAGCCGCTTTTGCCCACAGAGCCCAGCTTAGCAGATGGGTTCACATTCTGTGCTGCCTGTGTTGTCTCTGAGCTCCACGAGCTGGCAGAGGCCACTGTATTAACCAAATAGTTTTGTTGTAATGTGCTCAGTGCTAGTGTGAGACTGCTATGCAGAGATGTCTTCTGTTTCTACTTCTAACAGCTTAGCAGCTAATAAACACCATGCAACAACCTCTCTTCTAAACCTCCTCTTAAAATACAGAGTTTGGTTTGCCAACTCTGATGTATTTAAAGCATCTGAGCTTCCGGGGAGACTTTGGAAAGTTAACTGAGTGAGTGGAGGCACGTGCAGAAAGACATTTTCAAAAGCAAAAGGCAGCTCCAGTATCAGCTCAACATCTGATGAGAGGCTCTGGGGATGTTAGAGCCTTTTGCATTGAAAGGGGATACGTTCTCACATTTGATGAAGCATCTCTAGTCAAGTTCAGTCAGCACGAGAGCTGTAACCTACTGCCGGAAAAGAGGCAGGGGAAGGTGAGGAGTGGGGCAATGTGCAGTTTCCACAGAGGAGAGCCTTTCCTGGGAAGAAACTCCAGGGAGCTGTCTCATAAAGAACCTGAGAGTCTTTTCCCGATAATGCACCTTATGTCCCCACTGAACCTGTGGAGTTACAGACTTTCAGCAGACCTTGCATTCTGTGGTGAAGAAAAGAATAAGTCTGAGATCCCAGCCCTTCAAGAGGAGAAGGTCTCACTTGATTTTTGGCTTTTGCTCTTTGGTAATGTCTTTGTGGTGAGTTAGGGACCCAAAGCAGAGATGCCGCTAATCTTTTATGAAAAGCTTCTTAAGCATTTCTAGTTGAAGTCCAAAACCAAAGAGATTCCCTTTTTGATGTCTTCCCACAGCCCTTCAGAACAGTTTCTAGAACTACGAAGTGGCACGGAAAAACTGTTCACAAAATCTCTCTGATTCTGGAGGCTGAATTCTAGACCGACTTGTTTTCATGACAGCTTTAAATTGGCAGTGTGGAAGCCCGCTCTATGATAAAGCATGCCTTGATGAGCTGACAGTCACATGTGTCCTGCAAAACAAGGCAGAAAGTTGTGGATACTTGTTAAAAAAAGATAAAGGCACTGAGAGACTGTTAAGACCTTTTGAAATCCTGGGCTGGGAAAATTTCCTTTTACTCTGGTGGCCAGCACCTGTGAGGGAGGACTCACTTGAGGAATTCACAGATGCCAAGGTGACCTTTTGGTGGCCGCTGGCAGCCTGTCAAGCAAGGTCAGAGGCCTCTTCCCCTGGTGCCAATACCCTTGACAGCTGACTGACATTCTTCTTCTCTCCTTGTTTTATTTTTGTTGCATAGGACAGGGCTGGAGGCCATTATGGAGACCTATGCCTTCTGGAGGCCCCCCGTGCGCACTCTCACCTTCGAAGACTTCACTACCATGCAGAAGCAGCAAGGTGAGCATACAAAAGGCATGCAAAGAGCTGTAGAAAGAGCAGGAGATGAGAGTGTAAGAGCAGCAACATGCTCTGCTGTGCCTCCAGCATCCAGGATGGGAATGTCACACTCCTCGTTGAGCTCTTGATTGCTGTGAAAGGACACAGAGCAGAGAGGATGGATGGAAACAGTGGGCAGAGCATTTCTTCTGAGGTGCAATGGAGCCACTTATCTCCCTGATGTCCCCAGTGCTAGAGCTAGAGTCCTAAGAGCTAAAAGGAGGAGCAGGAGAGAGCACAGGGTTAGTTGAAACAGATGAAGTTAAGTATGAAGAGAGCATGGAGAGACTGAGGAAATGCTCCAGCAGGTCAGGCATGTTGTTCTCTATTTAATGTTTATCATTTGTGTAAAAACATAAGGGGAAGGGGGGGGGAGGGTGTGTCTTCTGGAAGCTTTAGGAGACCAGAAATATGCCTTCCCCAAGGATCATACTGCTTCACTTTCAAAACCTGTTGGCCTTGCTGGAGAGACTTTCTGTTAGTACGAGTCTGGGCGGCCAAGAGTTTTCCGCCTGTTCATGCTGTGTCTTTTCATAGCTACTGCCCTTTACATCTCTCATTTGTTAAGTAGGGCTTTCATCTCTAGTTTCAGGTTGTGTTACTATTTTTTTATCTCAGGGGTAAGACTTCTCCATTCACCGCATTGCAGCTATTTCTAGTTAAAAACAGTGATCACTGGAAATAAAGGTATCAGGGCAACGTGGTACATTTTTATTCCAATATATATGCAAGAAAAGAAACAATCCATAAGCATGTTCAAATGTACGTATGAGGTTAAACAATCAAAAACAAATGCATGCTCTGTGTAGCAGATACTCCAGGCTCTCACATTTGAGCTTGACATCACTCCAAAACTTCTCTCTAGACTTTCAGTCCATCTGGGGATGGCATGGTCTCCTCCAGAGTGAGGGAAGCAGCAGTGGATGCCGGGGCTGCCCATCACTGGGGCAGAATCAGAAGGGAATCTAGTACAGGAATCTCTTCTGGCCATCCATCCCCCCAACGTAGTTCTCTGTGCAACACCCCAGAACGCAGGTCAGCTGCTAAATCATTTTGATGGTGGCACAGCACCAGAGGAGGACAGAGCAGGCTCCTGCTGGCAGTGTTGGAGTCCTCACGTGTGGTCTTTACATGACCACCCAACCGTTCTTCAAAAAACACAGCGTGGGGCAGGAGAAGTTTTGCACAAGCTCAGGGACTTGTGTTGAGGAGCACTTGCGGTGAGGCATGCAGTCAGAGATGGGTTAAAGCAGGGATTCAGAAATGTTTTCATCACCCACCTAAATAGAAACATAACAGCCTCTCCTCCTGGTCTCAGTGGCTGAGGCAGCCTCCCTCCTGGGTCTCAACCCCCATTCGTCTCACACGCCTCCCCTCTCCTCCCCTCCCATTGGTTATCAGATAACATCCTAGTGGCAAGTCCAGCTATTGCTTACATGGTAAGGTAATATTAGGAAAGGAAAATATTTAATGTATTTTTAGCTTGTTTTAATATAGTTTGGCAGCTGAAAAACCAGGAAGCAAGCCAGTACCCTGTGACCAGCCGGCTCTGTGCGGACCACCACAGACCACTGGGTTTAGGACAGCCGTTAACCGGAGTTGTGCCCGCAGGTCCATCTCAAAACTTAAAAAACTTGCTACAAAAAAACATTCTCAAGCTCTGTGCTTAGCCATGCAAAACAACCTCAAGATAGAAAAAATCAGAAATATGCCCCCCGCTGTAGTTCTCTTTTCTCTAGTCGTTGCTGTAACAAGCTGACCCCTGGTCTCAGCAGTAGGTGCAAAGCCAAGGTACAAACACATTCTATTTTAATTTTTGGCTGCCAGGACAACCCCCAAGGGCCAGCACAAATATGCTGGTCTGGAGGTCTTGAAATTGCTGGCAGAAAGAGCAAGAAATGCTGAGGTGGCTTTAAGCCACGTTTGATTCTTCCCTTTAAACCTCAGATGGCCAGGATGTGCAGTGGCCCATACCTTGCTTTCAAGCACATGAACTGTGTGACAAGTGAGTAAATCACTGGTGTTTAACAGCTGACTTCAACATAAGCTATTGCACCTCAGATCCTCTGAGCCTTAGTCAATGGTTTGCCTGGGACTTCACTCCTCTCTCCCACCTGAAGCCTCAGTGCTCTGAGTTGCATGCTGTTATTTCATATCTTTAAGTATTTATGAATTAGAAGTTTTCAGGGTGTTATATTAATAAACACTGTAGATTATACTGTTGTCTCCAAAGCTGGGTGAATATGTGGCATTTCTGAATAGGCCTTTGAGGAATTGCAAGCCTCCATTTTATCCCTTGGATTGTTAATTGAGAAACTGCACCAGGGCTACAAGAGGCTTTTGGGACCAGATGTGCCCACTGCAGCTTAAGAGAAGTGCATCCCTAAGATGAGAGCAGCAAAATTGACCACATGTCTGGGAAGAAACACCATCGATGAGGAGTGAGTTAGGGTGAGGAGGGGGAGAGTACATAATAGCAATGAAATAAGGTAATGTCTGTGGTGGATAGGAAAGCAGCAATAGGCTCCAGTTATATGAAATCTAATGAAATGCTGGAATAGATCTGCTGTGGGAACTGTGGAATTCAGCCTTGATTTTCTACAGTTGAGTCCCCCATAGTGTGGTAGGAAAAATGATGCTTTCTGGGGCAGAAGCTTGGGATTTCAGCAGCATAAATATGGTGACTTTGTTGTTTTCCAGCTAGATTTTTCTGTGCTATAGATTGCTATGGATTCCTAGCTTTTCTTTTGTCACTTGGTAAATTAAAATGTTACCTGCTTTTTCCAAAACAGTTTTGTCAAACAAATCCAACTGAATTATTTGGTTAGGATAGAAATTTGACTGATAGAAATAACTGTATGTGTGATGGATTTTTTGAGCTCATTCAACTTATTGCCACATGTGCCATCTTCAAAAATTTAGCGTTAGTGTCTAGTGAAAAATGAGTACCTGACTGATCTCAAAGCTGATATGGTAGCTGTGAATACACCATCCAGTGAGGACAGTCCCAGTGCTGATCTGCAGAGGCTGGTTCCAGAACTAACTTGTTCAGAACTCAGTGAAACAGTGCAGTTAATAAAAGGTTCAAATCTCATAAAGAGTGGTCAGTAATAATGGGGACAAAGGTATGAAGGGCAATAGAGATTGCTTGGTAACCTGCATGCATTCCAACAAAGTGTGGCTTTTAGTTCAGGCAGATCATGTGTCTAGAAACAAAGTGTAGGACATACATACTCACTGAGGGCACTGGAAAGTGTTGGCACTGGCAAGAATTTGGAGGTCTCGGTGGGTAAGTCACCACACAGGAAAAGGACAGTGCATGTAATACTGGGATAAAAAGGGGTGTGTAAAACAAAAAATAATTGTAAAAAGTGGGGAGAGAATTTCCTAGCTGTGAACTGACCTTACAATGAGGTTTTCTACTTGATGTATTTTTAATGGTCAGAAAGAGATTGAAGAGGATTCAGGAGGAAAAAAAAAAAAAAGAGTTATTTGTTGGAGGGAGGATTTGCCTGAGAATCAAAATGCAGTTTGCAAAAAGAAGATAAGTATTGAATATGTAAAGACCTATACTACCTTGCAGAGAGAAGAATATATGATAGCTTTGTGTCACCCATTCTCAATGGACTCCTGTGACTGCAAGTTCCATGTTTTTATGACACAGCTCTGTGTACCGTGTTTCATTCGAGTGGCTCTAACTGAATGTTCATCCCTTTTTGTGGGATATTGAGAGATAAGGAGAACAGAAGTTCCCCCCCATCCACCTTCTTCATGCACTTAATTGTTTTACTGGTTTTTATGTCCCTTTTCTGTGCTTCCCACAGTGAATAGGACCAGTCATTTCATTTCTCTTCAAGTGGGAAGTTTTCCAGGTCCTTAGTAGTTTCTTTAAAAAACAAGTCTTCACAGAGTATTCCAGATGCGTCCACATGATACAATTTCTAAAGGTATTATAATTTATTTTTTTTTTCCACATTGTCCTTTCTGCCATTCAACATCCACCCTAGTGCTTTGCTGGTCTGTTTGGCCCAAGCTGTATGCTGAGCAAGGGCCGCGGTGACACAGTGAATCAATACTCTGCACACTGGATGCAGCTGTTTCGTACAGGGATTAAATCACTTTCTAATCTACACAATGATAGGTTTCAGCTGCCACACAAACCGGAGAGCCTAATTTCACAACCAGTCACACAGATCCCCAAGTGTGGCCGACTCCAGTGGTCCATACTTTATTTGCACGTGTTGCAAGTAAAGAGCATCAGCAAGTCTATGCAGCTCTGTGACCTGAGTGGTCACCATATTGTCCTATCAAAGAGAAGGACATGCTTTTTCTGTCAGTGAAACACTCTGGCCTGAGGACAAAATCTCTCCTTTGGAACACGCAATCCAAAAGTCATTGCAGTTTTACAATGGCAAGCACCATGTTTGACACAATCACAGCAGATCTGCAGCCAGTTTGGAAAAAAATGTAATTCCCCCCCCCCCCCCCAACAAAACCCCTGTATATAATACGCAAAAAACAGAAGGCACGGCAGGAGGGAGCGAGTGAAGGGGTGTTTGGAGGCC
>WUAM01000292.1:922148-960096 GCA_024336885.1 Actenoides hombroni
CAACCTTTCCCCTAGCCAGCACCATGCTCGACACACACAAAACAGATCCGCAGCCAGTTTGGCAAAAAAACTCCACCCCCCCCCCCCCCTCAACTAACACCTTTGTAAGAAATACTCAAAAACCAGCAGTCCAGGAGAGGCTGACCTTCTGAAGAATGATGTCACCCACTCCGCAGTCTACTTATTACTGGAGAAAAAGGGGGCTTGGGATTATTGAATGCACATGGCGATGAGATGTGGGGAAAGCCAAGAATCTATTAAAGTCTTTAATTGGAATATATTTTCAAAATTTAGACTGAACGCCATCCAGATTCTCATTATTAAAAATATGTGGCTCAGTTTCTTGATGTTAAAAGGAAACATAAAAAAGGAAAAAAAAAAAAAAAAAAGAAAAGGGGGGGGGGAGGAAAATAAGAGTTCCAGTAACTCTGGATTGTGTCACTTTCCAAGAGTTATAAGAGCCATTGCTGGCTTCTATGTGATACACAGTTTCCCACAGGATATTGTGATGAACAGATCACTATCAGTGACTTTAAGTTTTGCCAAGACATAGAAAGGCACTGTGACAATACTGGGATAGTGATCAGTATCTGATCCTTCCTACAAAAGCTGATGACTTATGCAAGAAGTAAAATCGAAGGTACCCTGGCAGCTGGTAAAAGGAATTGTCTCCTAAGCAGAATTTCAAGACCAGTATGAGAGTCACATGATGTAGTACATCAGCAGGTTTGCAGCACATAAAATTTTACTTCATTATTAAATTACTGGTTTAATACATGCATACCAAATCCACAGGAGTCAAACGTCTTAGCTTTGAGTGGTGAGTTCTCAAGGCAGCTTTCCTTTCCAATGGGGTTTCTTTGCTTGAATAAGTGCCTTTGCTGAGGACTCCACCAATTACTTTCAATTCTGTCCTCCAACAACTTGAGCATCTGCATTGGTCTTGGACTGGAGACCTGAGGCAGAGACGCTATCTGTTAGAAAACCTGCAAAACTGTCGTGAATGACTGTTGAGTTTAGCATTAAGAGCTTGAAATTTGTCTAAAAAGATACTGGAGGCAAAGAAGGGCGTGCTCCTGTATCTCTAGTAGTAATACAGCAGCTATCTCTGATAGCAGCAGGTACATTGTTATCTGTAGAGCAACATGGTTGTACAAACTGGTGACCAAGCGCAGCACCTACTCTCTTCCTCTGAGAGGGAACATTCTAGCTCTTCAGTCTTTGTGTTGACAAGGATACGTGCAAAACGCTCCCTCTCCTCTGTGTGGAAAAGGTTCAATCTTCTCATTTACTACTGGGAGGAGACAGCGTTTTCTTGTGGCAGCAATTAGTCCAAACAGACTCTAAGGCTTCATGATATATCAGCAGATGGAAGACAGATACCCCGAGCTGAGGTGTTGTTGCTTTCCCTGCTTCCCTCTCTATAAACATTACCCTTTTTGGGCAGGCATCACCTCTGTCTTGCCAAAGTTTGTCTGTACTGCTTGTTACTAATTTCTTCCCTGGTGTAACACCCTCCTCTGTAATGGGGGTGGTGCTCAGAGAGCTGCCCTGATTGCACCCATCTGAAAACAGTATCATGAATGCACAAATGCGTACTGGTGTCAAGTGGAGAATAGACTGAGCCCTCCAGAACTCCATCTGAAGGCATTATAGGTGCCTTAAGGTAGAAAGTAGCAAGTAACTGTTAAGATCCTTTTGACTTTATCTGAGATCCCGGATCCCAAAAATAGTGTTTCCCAAAAGAGCGGAGCTGCTGATGTCAAAGGAGGCTGAACAACCTACAAATACATCTGCTTGGCCGTTTGCCTTCCGACAGCAGCCATTGGTTCTCTCAGCAATGCCACCAGGATAATCTGGATGCTGCTTCCCTTTCAAAATCAATTGTGAACGGTCTAGGCTATTGGCAGAGGTCAGACATCTGGGTTTGGACTTAATTATCTTCTTGATTCTTTTGACCTTGAAGAGGAGATTGGAAACAGAACAGTTGTTGCCAGAGTTATTGGGATCAAGCGCTGGTTTCTGCTGCATGCTTCAAATGGCTTGTAGATTGCCTCATTTAAACGAAGCAACAGGGAACAAATCGTTCCAGCTTCTTCTTGGTTCAGCTGCAGACAGTTGATTTTTAGGAAAGGGGTGTTGGTGGTGCTTTAAGGCCTCATCTTTTACAGTGAAAAGCTAAAATACCTTCCCAGATGTGACATGAGGGGCAGAGAGTAAAAGCCTGCGCCACTCCCTGGTGATCTGAAAGGATCTGAAGCACTCCAGGGAGGTGTTTGCCCTGAAGTCTACTTACTGAAGCCTATACCTCTGTTATCGCACAAGTGGTGATCAGATTTCATCTGAACAAATGGAGAGAGTCAATGTTACTTTGAAGATTTGCACAATTTCCCCAGAGCCAGACATTATTATGTTATGAGTAGAAAGTGGCATGTGCTTTGAGCTTGCCACAATACCGCAACATTTTTCCTCAGTTTGGGAGTTTAGAACCACAGTGCCTCTGGGGTTTTATAGTTGTTTATTGTATTTTTTTTATCATTTAATGTGATGGACCTTCCAGGGTCTGTGTTGGTCCAAAGCGAACTCCATCAAGACTGGCAGGAGAGGTTTGCAATTCAGTCACCAACCAAAGAAATGGCCACAATGTCAGTTAATCTCAGCAGCAGCTTCTGTTGTGACTTTCTGAAGGATGTGTGCCACAGGGAGTCCTTTCCTGAATCTCGTTTTCATTCAATGTCATGTCTTGGGATAGTTTTCATTATACGACCCCCTTGTCAACGTCTGTGTGCAACTGATGGTTGTAAATGTGAGAGACGGTGCGTAATTATCACTGATGAGCGATTTGCTCTGCTAAAACGGGGTGCTCATGTCCTCCAAGCCTCAGTTAATTTGTTCTGTCTGTACTTGAGGAAACAGGAGACTCTTCTGTAGGAGCTAACGTACAGCTTGCGTAAGTGTTGTGTACACTGCATCACAACTGTCTGCGCACGGGACAGAAGAGTTACATTCAACAGGCCTTCTGGATCAGCGTGGAGCTGGCCCAAAACCACCGTGTCTTTATACGAGGCGCAGAAACTCTTGACAAGACAGCCTGGGGGGATTGGGAAGGGGATGTTGCCTCTTACTTCTGGGAAAGCTCTCTCGGTGCTCTGGATATAGATGGGACAGGAAATCAAATGTTCTGAGCTGTACTTTTTGTCCACATTAGAAAAAAGGTTGTGGATTTTTTTTTACCATGGAACCTTGAAAATACTTTCTCTTGGAGGATGACTTGGATAGATATTAGGAAGAATTTCTTCCCCATGAGGGTGGTGAGACACTGGAACAGGTTGCCCAGAGAGGTGGTGGAAGCCCCATCCTTGGAAATTTTTAAGACCAGGCTGGATGGGGCTCTCAGCAACCTGCTCTAGTGCGATGTGTCCCTACCATTGGCAGAGGGGTTGGAACTGGATGATCTTTAAGGTCCCTTCCAACCCTGACAATTCTATGATTCTATGAAGCAAGTTTTATCCTAGTTTTCTGACGTCTCAGTTTGTGTTACAGAAATGTGTAAGAGCTAAAAGGAAGTGAAGTGCTTTTCTGAGTTATTCTAGATTTACCACTAATTTCAGTGATTCTTTTAATTTGAGGCAAACTTATAAAAAAGGTCCTTCTTTATAATTTACTAACCTTAAATGAAATTTCTTTTCATTCCTCACTTTTGTGCATACTTTCCCCCTTAAATCTATTGCTATAACCTTCTTTTTAGCGCTCTGTGAGCTGTATCTCAAAGAACTATAAAGCACTCTTTATGTTTCCTCTACCAACCCAGCAACTTGGCATGCGGTAAATTTTGGGTCTCATTTGGGCCTTTTAAAGATTTTACCAGCGGATTCATAATTTGATAATTGGCCAAGGGCTTTGGCAGCTACACTCCATGAAGACAGAAATGACTCTTATTTCCATGAAAGTGGGAAGTTTTCATTCCTAGAAACTGGGAAGGAAAGAGAGACCAGCATGCCACAGACCAGGTGGCCCTGACCTTGCTTGGTGAGAGGATGAGGAAAAGGCATCAAAGCTATTTAGTTTTGCAAGGTGGTGAAGAAGGAACTCGGAAATTGCAAGAAGGATATGATGAAGAATCTTGCAGTTATTCTGAAGGTTTTAGGCTTGAGTTTTGGAAAGCTAGGAATGGGAAGAGAGCCTTTGGCTGTCAGCTATACTTGCAAAGCAAAAGTTGTCAAGATATATGACAGCAGGAATGACATCTGATTTGGTGTCATTTAGATACCTGGAGATGAAAGTAGGTGTTGAGCAGAACTGAGGCCTATGCTGCTTGAAGCAGAAATGAATCCAGATTTGTTCTAGGTCTAGCTCTTAAAGGACACGAGAGCAGATCATTAGAGTTAGTATCCTCTGGCCTCATAGTCTATCAGTCAGATAGAAAGTCCCTTCACATAAGTGTACATGTCTGTAGTGTCTTCACAGAAATCAGACTTTTCAGGAGTGACTTAGAGTACGTCTGCATGGACAGTCTCCTCTGTCTGTGATCCATTCTGGCCAGACACATGCCAGCTCCCAGCCAGCTCCATTTGGAAAGCTGGAGAGCTACATTATCATGGCTCTGTGCCCAAGTGAATATAAACTGCCTCCTAGGAGGGCTTATTCACTCAGTTTAAGTGCCAGGAGGAGAGCCATGAGCCAGATGAATGACTAGTGGCCACAGCCACTTTCCTGCACCCTCAGATGCTTGGTAACGTGTCTATCACACAGTGGAGATGCCAACGTG
The DNA here is from genome assembly GCA_024336885.1 of Actenoides hombroni. Taxonomy (NCBI): domain Eukaryota; kingdom Metazoa; phylum Chordata; class Aves; order Coraciiformes; family Alcedinidae; genus Actenoides; species Actenoides hombroni. The sequence goes on from WUAM01000292.1 coordinate 926,917, forward strand.
TTGGACGTATGTCAGAAGAGGGGCTGTGGCTCCTCCAGGAGACTTATCAGTGAGGTTGTGCACCTATCATCCCAAAGCATCTGGCCTACTCACATCTGAAGGTGGGAGGATGGCTGGGCTGAGGCCGTGGGCCTCTTGTTGGACTGAGTATAGCCTCCAGGACACAGTCTGGCCATGCTGAACCTGCAGGTCATAGCTGTGGCCATGATAAGCTAAACTAGGTTGTAGATGGAAGCAGGATGAGTTGTTTAAGAAGTGCTTGCACTCAAAGAGTAGTAACTTAGTGCTGACTGACATTTCAAAAAGTAAAACCTTAAGACAAATCATCTTGCGTTTTCCATCCTTGTTAGAAAGCCAAGGCACAAACTCTGAGGACCCTGAGCCACATCTGTTCTAAACGTGACAGTGAACACCAGGTTATCACTGTCTGATCCCAACCGTGCTAAGAGCTGCAGGCTACGAATGTGGTCAGATAACAGCAGTGGAGAGCTCTAAGAGCTCTAAAGCTCTTGCCTGTTTGATGAGACTCTGCCATTGCACAGGACATGGCTCTTCTGTTGAGATATATTGTGCTGATTGTAGCTTCAGGTTGTGCTTGCTCTCCTCCACTGTTCTAAGCAAGGACTTCAAGGACCAAGAGGTTTGTATGGAGGCACTGCAGGTGATGGTAGAAACTGATGCCTGGAAACATTAGCAAGGAAAATATTCTGCAGTGGAGTCCAAAGTGTGTTTTATGTGCACCTTTCAGATAAAGGAGATTGGGATAATCTGTGAGTCAACTAACTAGTGTGGTGTCATTCGTAAGAGAGATCTCAGAAAATTTTCCGTGCACAGACTCCTTTGGCACTGACGGTCTCCCCGCCATCTCCCTGTTGCCAGAAAGCTCCCTTGGCTAACTCTGGCTGCTGGCAGATGTGTTTTCCATATACACTGCAGTGTTAGAAGTTCGCTACGTGACCTACCCTGTGTGGAAGAGGTCCCCATTACCTTTCAGATGCCCAAGCATGCTTAATGCTTTGAGAATACTCCATCTCCTCATTTTAAGGCACATCATACCTGTGGATTGGGTATGTCTGGGCTTGCAGTTTACCTTGAAATTGTCCTTAACACAAGCTCAGTCTGGATAAAAACCAAAAGTAAGAGTCTTCTTGAAACATATAGAAAGATGTTGCTGTTACCAAGGCTTAAAAGGACACAGATGACAGGAAGGAAAGACCAGTCATAAACTACTTGAGATGAACTTTTAATGGCAGTTCTTATTTGTACCCAGATGAGAAGCTGTAGATTCTTCCCTAAACCTTGTGGGCACACATCCAGCATTTATATATGCTGTCACAAGAGGGAATCCTAGCATGAGGAAGACGGTTTACTTTTCTATCCCACCCTCTATACAGGGCTTCCCTATCTTCCACCATTATTTCATTCTTCTTTTTCTCCACCTCCCTTCCTTAACAATGATTTCTTAGTTGTCAGTCCAGTTTGCAAGTTTTGGCCTTTCTTGCCCTAGATCATTCTCTCTTTAGAAATGCTCCCGACCCTTTGGTAAGGTCACCTTAGTTATCATTTATATACCCAGACAGAGCTCAGACTCCTTTCAGGATGACACCAATGCTTGGCTAAGTCCTGGACATCATGGCAGGACACTGTGTGGACAGACACGTTCATCTGCCATGCAGAGCATGGTTCAGATACAAAGGAAGGACCTTTGAAATTATGCCCCTTGTATTTTATACAAACGTGGCTTGCTAACTGCACATACGTGGGACTAATGTATGCAAAGCCAAAAATGGTCTTCTGGAGACCAGACACAATAGTAATTAATCACTTTGGAATCATGATAAGGCTGGAGGTGAGAGATACTGTGACATTACTGGTAAATGCCATTGGTGCTGGCAAATATTTCCAGGGGGAACAGTGGATAGAGAAAAGGAACAAAGGAGAATTATTCAGGGATTAGTTTTGTTCTTGCTTAAATATGGTTTCAGTTGACTTAAACCAGACCTAAACATATCCTTGTGTATCAGTTTAACTAGATCGGTTTGCATCCATGCCTTCCATTAAAACGACTTACACATCTGTGTATCTGAGATTGTAGTATGGTGTGGATGTACTTGCTGGGATTGCTGCCATCTCTAGGGGTATTTGGCTGATTTTGTGACAACTACAGTCCAAGTTATAACTTCACAAAAGTCCAGGTTGCATTTGGTCCATACTTAGTGCTGCCAGCAAAGATAGTAAGAAATACTCAGAGCAGAGTGGAGCTCTTTGCCTTCTGAAGAAACTGAGATTAGATGGGCTTTGCTTTGTATTGTTTCCCATTCCACTTCAAGGTGTAAATATTATTCTGCACATTATCAAGAGCTTTAGGCTTCTGGGCCATGCTCTGTTGCAGCAGAAAGATGGTGTGTTCTGTGCTTGTGGTTGACATCGGCAGCAAAGCATTCTTGAGAATTGTGAGGTCTGGCATTAGCTCCCATTGATAGATCTCTTACCTCCTCCTCATTTTAAAGTTGCAAAGAAAAGGAAACAAAATCTTTTTTTACTTTGTTTCCTGATTGCTGTGTGGTCACTTCAGGGTGTTTCTGTTGGCCTGCAAATAGGGATAATTCAGAGCAGAATCACTTTTAGTCTCTCTTTGGGGGTAAACTGAAATGTGCAGTTCTCAGTTTTGGAACCATTAAACAACTCTCACAACTGCTAATTGGATCTCTACTTACCCTTGCCCTGTAGAGCCAAAGCCTCAGTTAACTGGAACAGCTCAATCGTATCTCCTTAGTAGATGTTTAAAGCCTAATGCTTGAGGTAAATAGCGTCTGTGCTCTTCTCCTGCATAGTTTTTAAAGGTTAGCTTAAAAACTACACAGGGGTAAAGGATGACCGAAATGAAGACATTGCAGGTAATCATTTATTCTATGTATTTTATTTCAAACACTTCATTAAATTCTCTTACCTATATTCCTATGTATTTTTACTTATTTGCCAGACACTGTCAGCAAGTTAAGTCGCCATCTGAAATTTGTTTATTAAATATGTGGTTTAAAGGATCATGTGTGGAATTACTGTGAGTTAATTGTGTCTCACTTCGTGCTGTATTTGTTTTGTGATTATACGACCTTTGTATTTTGGGCTTTGATAGCTAACTGACAATACATGAACTCAGCTGTCTGCCTGCCCTCTCTGTTAGAGGTTACCCAGTTTAATACAGGGCTAACAGGAAAATGCATGTCTGTAGTTGTGTACCCTGGTTCAATCTCACCTTTATCAGAAATTTCAGCTAAAACAGACGTTGCAGTGGAACTACGTGTAGAGAGGTAGACGCTCCCTTCTGCTGCTCCTGCAGTATTGACCACCTGTAACAGAATGACAGGGAGAAAGGCTGGAGAATGTACCATCTTAACGCAACAAAATTAGCCAAAGTCTGACAGAGACTTTAGATGAACCAGGGAAGTGTACCTTTTAAAAGAAATCAGAAATAAATAAAAAAATTAGGAAAAAGTCTTTGGAGCTAAAATGCTCTAACAAGCTTGAGCATTTCAGTGTTGTCAGGAAGGGAATATGGAGAGTCCATGATGCCATTTGAAACTTCCAATTTTCCCATTAATTTTAACAGAATTTCAATGCAATGCTTCTCTTTCATGTTTTTGAATGAATGACGAAAGGAGTCAGTGGCTTAGTAATAAGCATTCCTCCCCATGGTTCATAATGGGAATGACTGCTTTGACTTAGCAACACAAACACATTTTATTGATGCTGCCTGGGTCAACGGCAACCACTCCAGGCTGTGTTTACCCAAGGCTGGATTTCTTCTTTTTTTTCTGGCTCTTGTTTCAAAAATATTTTTAAATTAAAATGTTCCAAATGTTCTTATGTCTCAAAGTTACATTTTCACTCTAATGCCCCATTCTGATTCATCCTAGATATGTTGGAAAGGGTCAGCTGTAATCTCATTTACATTCTCACCACCCTATACTGACACAGAATCTTTTTAGTGCATCTCTTAACCATTAGCATCACCTGTTCTCTTTTCGTCAAGTAGCACTGTGTTCAGTTCCTCCCTGTTTAGCTGCAGACCTAGACTGGTCTCAAAATCCTACTGTTTGGGGTTTTTTTTACAAGGCAAAACATGAGAAAGCTGTCCCTTACTTTTGCTCCTCGGTGTGCAATCTCTACCTTGATTAAATTTCCTCTGCCCACTCAGCCTCTTTTCCAGTCCCTTTGCCTCTCACCTGTCCATTTCTAGTTCATTCAAAATGCTGCCTCACAAGTTGTCTTCCTAGTTCCTCTGGTTCTGCTTATCTCCTGGTCAAATCTCTTCACCAACACCTCTTTGCTCCTTCTACAAGCCTTCAGTGTTAGTTTCCCGAGCGCAGAAATGGGATTTCATGCAAAGAGAATAATTCAAACATGAAAATAAAAGTTTCACCCCAGAAAATTGCATTCCCTTAAGCACAAAACTAATTTTCCTGGTGGGCCAAGGAAGCTTCCTCTAACTCAGAGTCTTGCCTATAAATAACCTTTCCTCAAGCTCAGAATTGTGCCATCAGCTTCTTCATATCACTTACTTTCAGTTTGTTACTGTCCTTTGCAGTATTGTGCAGTATTGTTTTCCCAGGTCAGAACACGTGAGCATCCCTGCTGTGCAAAGTAATAAATTCTATCATTCATAGCATAAATATTCTATAATACACTGATACTCCTGACATGGAGATATATCAGTATTTCGTGAACACCAGCAGTACAACATAGGGAATCCTTTTTCAAGTCGAAGCACATGATCGAAAAGCCTGACACGTCCCCTTTCCCCGCTGTGTGGAACGGGCTACAGCTTGAAACTGTGTCCCTTCATTTCAGTGTTTCTTCTGGCTTAAATAAGTACCGCTGCACCACGAGCCACCCCGAAAAACTGTTGAACGGTGCAGAAATCCAACATGCTTTCAGCCACTTCCTGCTGCAAGGCTCCAAAGCAGATGACAGAGCATGTTTGCAGCAGGGCCATACAGCTCACTGACTGGTGGTATTCCTGCAGACCAGGAGAGAAGAGAAAAGATTTATGGTTTCCCCCCCCAAGAAAGGACTAGATAAACATGATGGGAAATGGCAGGTCTCTTAACTGACAGAGCAATGGTTTCTTGCAGCTTTTCCCGCTGCCTTGTATTGCTTTGTGGCAGTCTTGCTTCCCTCTCCTATTATAAAAGGGAAGAAAACCTCCGTTGAAAAACAAAGTCACAACAAAAAAGCAGCAGGAAAGACCAAGGGATGCTATTAATAAAGTGACGGCCCTTGCCAAGAAAGACTGATTTTTCCAGCAGTCATTCTACCACCCTTGTTTCTTTATTAAACTAAGCTGGTTTTTTAATGAGACCGTCTCATTTCACAGATGTGGTCCCAGGCTCTGAACATCCTCCCATGTGTTTTGTTTTGCAGGAGGCAGTACAGGCACCTCCCCGACCACCTCCAGCACGGGGACCCCGTCACCCTCTGCTTCCACTCACCTTCTCTCTCCTTCCTGCTCGCCTCCAGCCTTTCATCTGGCCCCCAACACCTTCAACGTTGGCTGCCGGGAGAGTCAGCTTTGCAACCTCAACCTGTCTGATTATCCACCATGTGCCAGAAGCAACATGGCTGCTTTGCAGAGCTACCCAGGGCTGAGTGACGGTGGCTACAACCGGCTGCAGAGTGGCACTGCCTCCGCCTCTCAGCCCTCTGAAACCTTCATGCCTCAGAGGACTCCATCCTTGATCTCAGGAATGCCAACTCCTTCCTCCTTGCCCAGCAACAGCAAGATGGAGGCATACAGTGGCCAGCTGGGATCCTTCCCCAGCTCCCAGTTTCAGTATGTCATGCAAGCAGGCAACCCTGCCTCCACCTCCTCCTCTTCACACATGTTTGGTGGTGGCCACATGCAGCAGAGCTCTTACAACGCCTTCTCCCTGCACAATCCCTACAACCTCTACGGATACAATTTCCCTGCTTCCCCCAGGCTGGCAGCGAGCCCAGAGAAACTCACCACCTCCCAAAGCACTTTACTCTGCTCTTCCCCGTCCGGTGGGGCCTTTGGAGAGAGGCAATACCTTTCCACAGGGATGGATCACGGGATGCACATGATCAGCCCTCCCTCTGGCAACCAGCAGACGGCCAACGCCTGTGACAACAGACAGTACGGTGCCGTCCAGGGCTCCTCCTCACAGATGTCTGTGCACATGGTCTAAGAAGCCATACCTCTTCTTGGCTTCGAAGACAGCTGGACCTTCGTCTTTTCCAGGGGTAAACGCATCCCAGTAACTTTTTGCCTTCAAACTTATAGTGGAACTAGTATTGTAATGATAAATAAGAACACCAAGCCATCTAGGTACCTGCCACAAAACCTTGTGGAAAGCCTTGACTGACCGCCATCACAGCTTGTTGTAGCCCAGGGCCTCCAGACCTGGCACAGAGTGTCTGCTCTTTCTGGACATTGCAGAGAGAAAGGCATGACTTCGATGAGAAGCTGGAGAGCAGCAGATGAATATACCGTTTTATGCATTAACTCTCAGCTAATGTGAGCTCTCGGCGTGGAGGGAGCCGTGCCCCTGTGCTGTCTTCTCTGAGTCTCGAAGAAAGGCAGCTTCCCAAGGATTCATCCTCTGAAGATGCATTGCCTATAGCTTTAAAGACCTCCCTCTTCTCAGACCGTTCCTTACTGTTGGAGTGGCTCGGCCCATTTCAGGAGCCAGCAGTGGCCCATGGGCCTTTTTTCCACTGTAACACAGGAATGGTGCCAGGCTGGAAGTTCTCATCCCAAAGAGGTTTCTGCATTTTCACCATGGCTGTGCCCAATTGGCAGTTTCTTTGCAGCACCCAGCCTGCAGACAGAGATGGGAGAGAGGGGAGAGAGAAAAGTTTCAACCCACAAGTGAGCCTCAGACGCAAACAGGGACTGACCTTTGGAAAGATGCACGGAGGACAGTGGGGCTCAGCTCCTGTTGACATGACCCAAAGTGATGCACCCAACCTGAATGGATGACAGCCTTTGAGGGGAACATGTGTCCCATAGCACTGAACCCAAATGGGAGGAAACTGTCCAGACTGAGCTCGTGGGGAAGTGCAGTGAGAAAAGAGAGCTCTGCCCTACAGAAGTGCAGCCGGTCTTCCTCGCCTTGCATGCAAGAGTTGCCATAGAAAACCATTAGCATTTCAGTAACAGTGAGGTTGAGTATTCGTCAGCCTCCTGCCTGCCACATGATCTCTGTTTAACCAAATAGATCATTGCCTTTTGACATCTTTCTTTTCTGTTTCTTTTTCTTTTTTCTTTTTTTTTTTTCCTTCAAATCCTTTAAAAATAAGAAAACCATTGTAGCTTGGTGCAAGCTATGCATTTAAGTTGTGTGAAAATGCAAATACCAAGTAACAGAATACAGATATTATTGAGATTTGTTGTGAGGTGTTGTAGATAAATGTATTTATATGCCTAGTGAGGGATTCAATATTATGAATATAAAAGAGGGCAATAAAAATGGTATGTAAAATATGTATGAAGAAAAAGGTGTATAAAGATTTGCCCTATGCACGGAACTCTGTTTCTAAGTGCCAAGCACAGAACGCGCTAAATAAATCTTTGCAATTGTTCCTTCTGTGTTTTTCTCTCTCTGTGAGGCTTCCTCGGTGGTCTTCTAGAGACAGACATTTTCAAAATGCCGTCAGGCGTGTTTGCACAACAGAGGAAATAAAGACATGGTGCTAGTAGTACAGGCAATACTACAATGAAAATAAAAACTCTGTCATCTCAAGAAATTTTTTCCATCGAGTGCTTGAGATCTGTAAGGTGCCTGCTGTCACAGGAAATTTGTCTTATGGGCAGCTAGAGTTGTTTTGATTGTTATAATCTAATAAAAAGCTCGTCAGTATTATTTTTCACAGTTCCTATAGACAATAGTACCGTAACAGCACAATTTGTTTCTTGGTTTTAAATGTCATTTTTGGGGTATGTGTCCATTTTGCACTTGCACCGCACTTCTCAAAGGAGTTTGAGGCATCAACATTGAAAGCAGTGGGGAAGCTGAAGCTCCCCTACACCTGGCTGTACGTTGTGGCTGCAGAGTTTACAACTTTCCTTGTGTCAATAAACCTTTTTTTTTTTTTTTTTTTTCTCCTGAACTGAAGAAGCACGAGAAAGATAGAAAGACCTTGAAAGGTAAATTCTGCAAGCATCTCTTAATTTTTGTTTTTACAGGGGAAGATAAATATACCAATAGTATTCCCAGTTCTGTGCCTAGTCTATCTGACTGTATTGTGGCTTTTGTTGTGTCTAGCCATGGATGCTGCCGGAAGAGGTTGGAGGGAATATGGATGGGAGGGAATCTGCCCCTCTCCTTGCTGTCTTCTGTTTACCACTAATATTTAATTCTTGGTTTAATCTTGAAACAGGGAGTATTATAGCCTTTCTAAAGTTCTTTCAGAATCTTTCAGAAATACTCTTCAGTCTGTGTGTTGAGGTTTGTGGTGCTTTTGGTCTTGACTTCATCCTATGGCAATGATTTCTACAGGTTGATAGTATTTTGTGTGAACCAGTATTTCCTTCTGCTGGCTATTTGCACTAGACTGCTCTTTCTTATTTGCGCCATTTAATTATTTGTGAGTGAGTCCGTATTTCAGCTGAGAAGGTCATTCAACAAATCAAAAATCATTCTCAGTGTCAAAATATGTCTTTCTAATCTTGAAGAAAGCAAAAGACAGATGTATGGCACAACCTTCAGTATCAGTGTGAAGAACTGGAATCCCAGTTTCTATGTGTAGGAAACTGTGGGGAAGAGCTTTGAAATGATCACCAAACTCTTCAGCAATGTAATCCTTCAAGGTATTGAGCACCCTGTCCCTGATCCAACCAAGCTCTTCTGCACGCTGAGATAATGTTACCCCATCCGGTTAACTTCAGTATGAAACTTGTTGGCCTTAGGGTGAGAATTTATTGACCATGTTTATAGAAGTATTTATTCAGCTCTTACGTGACACATACATGAAACAAGAAAGAATCCTCCATCTTAGCATATGATTAAGTGGTTTTGTGATTCAGGATCAGAACATTCAGCATCAAGACTGAAAAAGAACAGGGAAAAAAAAAACAACTCAGAGAGGCTTCCCTGTCCCAAGATGCAAAGTTTTAAGTACACAAATATGACTCTGGGTGAAAGTTACACTGACAGTCTATGAGGATTAAAAACAAGCTAACAGTGAACTGTGAAAAAAACCCAGTAAATATCTTCACTTGACTGTCACTGTGCAAAGCAAAAATAGAGCAGTGTTTAGAGGGCAGTATCAAAAATAATAGCTAAAGCATGTTAAAATCATGTACTTAGTGTTCAGTTAGGGGCAATCCTTCCAGGGTAACACTCCCCTGAGCTGACAGCCTGCTTAAGACATTGACACCCACCTAGAAACACAGGGTGAACATTTGAAGTGAACCCAGGTATGACAGAGGCATCTCATGTACAGCAGTGGAATTTGTCCTTTGCCACCCCCATAGTGACACAAGTCTCTGAGCCATTTGCCACTTTTTACTGAGGCTTCCCAGAGAAGAGATGATGGCAATAGGAGAGAAGCACTGGGGCCAGTCTGGGAGATCCACCTGGGATCATCTTGCCTGGTGGGCAGTTGAGGTTGCAGTGCACACAGCATCCATCCCTGGAAGACTCCCTTTCTTTGGGTGACTGCCTAGCCCTCCTAGCATAGTCACACTGTCAATCAGGAGCCCTTTGATTACTCATTTTCAAAGCATGAGTGAGGGGTGGGGAAGGAGGTGGCAGTTGTGTGGTTCCCACCCAGTTACTTCCTTCCTTACTTCACCACCAACATTTAAACCCCTTGGCCAACTTTAAGCAGCTTTGATAATGTGGTCAGAGTCACAAAGATCTAAGTTCTCACACATTTCTTTAGAAGAGACAGAGGAGGATAACAGGGCCCTTATTCATTTTCCCACTTCAGGGAAGGCCACCATTTGACGTCTCCTCATTCAAAGAAGCCACACAAGGAGCAGGTATCCTGCATGCATGTCCCCCACCCCAGTTTCGTCTGGCATTTGCATGTTATTAGACACCAGAGGATCTACTAAAGAGTTGCAGAAACCAGGGGGTCTTTACTCCACCAGTCCTGGGCTGACTTGTTAGCTTTTAGTCCACGCAGGCTTCTGACTTCCAGTCCAGGAGAAGAGCAGGCTCTGTATTTACCAGTTAGATGCTGCAAATTTAAAAGGTGAAACATCATGTACCTTTTTGAAGAAGTACCCTTTTTGAAAAGCCAAATCCAAATACCAGGAAGGATATTGGGATTCTCAATGATAGGAGATCCCCTCAGCTTGTAGCAGAGGCCGTTCCACATGCAAACCTGGCAACTTGTTACACAAATGAAAGGGACGGGACAAAAATATTCAGAGTGGGTTTGTCAGCGTGGCATAGTTTATTTAGCTTCATTCCTTAACACACTGACAGGCACAGGACATAAATATTACCATGACCACAGTCAGTGCAGCTCAGCAATACCAGGACACGGCAATCCAGTGCGACATAATGTTCCTGGAGGGAATGCAAGTACTATGTGCTAGAGCAAAATGCACAGGGCACAAACATGCATGATACAAACGAAGGCACACAGCCTGTGACATTATGTTAAATATACCACAGGAAAAATTCAGCAGATGATCTTCTAGTGTGGCTGATTTATTGCATAGCGGGCGAAGCTTTACTGATGTAGGTGAGGGCTGACAGGCAGTCATCTGCTATTAAATAAACCCCAAGTGTTCAGATTGTTTTTTCCCCCAACATAACTAGGTGCACTGACCCAGAGCACGCATCCCATGGTAGACTAGCATTAGCCGATGAGTTTTGCTGGATGTTGTTTGTTGGTCATCGTTCTAAACAAAACAACAACGTGGAAAGGCACCTAAGTCCTGGTCAAGAGGAATGCCTGAGCATGCCAGTGCTACAGGCACACTAGAAACACAGCTGTGAAAGCAGTGACAGAGCTTTGTGAGGAGAGTGCTGGTGTAGCTGAGGAGTAATTGGCTATAAATAAGCCAGTTCCCATCTAAGGAGCATCTGACTCCTTCAGCACTTTTTCGTCTTTAGAGATGAGGTCTGCACGGCCAGGAATTTTGGCTAGGTCTGTAACCCAGTGTTTTGAGTCCACTGATGGGACCATTTCTGAAAGCTTGTCTATTGGTCAGCTGAGAGGGGTTTGTGTAACTCACTGTTGACCCACAAGATCTGTTCTGGAAAAGTGGCTCATTCAGTTTTCCGGCTGCTCCTTTGCAATTGTTAACTAGGAAACTGTGTAGAATACAGCTAAAATCCCTGGAACTCTTTTCCAGGGTTGTTTTTCCATGCCAGTAGCTGTTGCTTATCACCCCAGAAGAGTAACATGACCACGAATGGCAGGAGCAGTGTATGGAACTCACCTCTTTAAATATCAGCTCCTTTCTACAATAAAAACCTTCAATAATTCTAGCCTGACTGAACAGAGGACTAGACAGGAAAGGAGCAGTTCACATGGCTGCACACTGTTGTGTTGTGACAGCCTAGTGATGAGCGTGGCTTCTGTGCTGGATAGTGGTCGGCATCAGTTGGTTCAGGGAGGAGCAATAAACCTCCACAGTAGGGTAAATTGTGCAATAGTCTATCTCTGGAGCACTGAGCTCGTCTGTTTTTCTGACTCAATGTGGAACTCATCGCATGCTGGTGGGGGAGAAGGATTAGGAGCCTGTATAATTTTACACTGGTTGAAGTTCCTACAGATAGCTGTTCTTATTCTGGTAATGTTCTAAATTTGTTGAGCATTTTGGAAGCTCTGACATTCAGCTGGATAATGCCTTCCTCTGCTGAGACAGGGTGACTTCTGCAGGCTCCTCTCAGACACTTTCAGAAGCAGTCCTAGGCTCTGTTAGGCCGTGTCTCCTCTTGAGCATCCAGCACCGTACACATCTCGGGGCACTATTTTCCAGGACACAGAGCTGGCCCAAGTGGGGCTGTGAGCAGAAAGCATCAGTCCTTCTCTTAGGATGATGGAGAGAGTGGTGCTGCTTCAGCCAAAAGGACTGCCTGCCTGTAGTCGTTCTGAGTGAAGGTGGCCATGCCTGGGAAGGGCTTTTCCCTCCAGACTACACAGCTGACAGCCCTGGGGACATGCTGCAGTGTCCACCATCTTTCCAGTGTTTCCTTTGTAAGAATCAGGGATGCCCAGGGGAAGTGACATGGAGGGGTGACATGGCCTCACCTTCCTCTCCTACTTGAGCTGGATTACATTTCCCTTAGTGTGCAGTCAGGTTATTGCATATTAATACAGTTACATTTTAAGCTGGTGTAACTGGCCCAAGAACAAGTGCAAAGGAAAAACTGCAGTCAGTTTGTTACATTAAATAGATAATGTGGTCTGGTGATTGGAGACATGATGTAATTACCTGCATCTGCCTCTCCCAGTCAAGCTGGAACAAGTTGCAGTGCACTTAACCCAGCATAAACTTATGTACAGCCTTCCAACCGTCCAAATCAGGACCAGCACTGTATTCCATGGTTTATATTATGTTGCTATGCAAAGGTCCATATACAGAAATAGTCAGATTAGATAGAAAGAAGTATGCATGCAGATGCATGTCTAAAAGCACTAGAAGAACATGAGAGCAAAGATTCAGAGACTGGCCAGTACTGATAATCAGGGACACGATCAACAGAAGAGAAACTGGTAAACACTGAGGAATGTGTTGCTTTCAGCAAAGTCACAGCACAGATGATTCAATATCAGAAAAATCGCAGTCCAGTAATGGTAGAATAGCAGCAAGACTGCAGCACACTGTGTGTGCCATTTCTCTTACTGTAACCCCAACAAGAAGCCAAGCTTTACTAGTAAGCTACCCAGAATGAGGAAGGAGAATCATAGAAATCATAGAACAGCTTGAGTTGGAAGGGACCTTAAAGATCATCTGGTTCCAACCCCCCCTGTCAAGGGCAGGGATATGTCCCACTAGACCAGCTTGCTCAGAGCCTCATCCAGCCTGGTCTTAAGCACTTCCAGGGATGAGGCATCCACAACTTCTCTGGGCAACCCATTTCAATGTCTCACCACCCTCGTAGTAAAGAACTTCTTCCTCATGTCTAATCTAAATCTGCCTTGCTCTAGTTTCAAACCATTGCCCCTTGCCCTGTCATCACATGCCTGTATAAAAAGTGCCCCCCCCAGCTTTCTTCCCCCCATCAGATACTGGAAGGCTGCTCTAAGGTCTCCTCGGAGCCTTCTCTTCTCCAGGCTGAGCAGACCCAGCTCCCTCAGCCTGTCCTCATAAGTAAGGTGCTCCAGCCCTCTGATCATCTTTGTGGCCTTCCTCTGGACCCTCTCCAATAGATCCAATAGAAGACAATGCGCAAGGATGTCACCTATTTTTTTTCTATGAAACAGATACTTTTGGGCAGTAAATAATAAATGGTCTTCCTTCTTGACTGGAGAATTTGAACTAGTCCAAAGGAGCTTGCAATGTTCTAACTTCTGACCACAAAGATAAAAAACATATCAACAAAAAAATCAGTCTTTGAACACCTTAAACATAAAATGTGCTGTATTAAACTTGTTGTTTACACTGTGTACACTATTATATACACTGCTTATAGCTACTAAATGTCTCAGGCAACTAATCACTAAACATTTGCAATTAAAAGCAAATAAAACCAATTACACTGTCTATAGAGAAACTTAAATGGTTTTATGCTATGCCTAATTGTTCTTTCTTTATTTAGGGTGACATAAACACCATGAAGTGTTAGGAGTTATCTCAGCTGCCTGCCTTTGTAACAGGGAACTTCGGAAGCATTGTTCATCACTGTCATGATCTGGGAAAGAAACTGATTCACAGAACTTCTGGAGTTAAAAACCTGTTTAATATGATTCTTGATTTATCATACTTGGCTTCTGTTAAAAACTGAAGACCTTGGTTTCTGTCTCAGGTCTACTCATACACAAATCCAAACCAAGAAATGGAATAATTCTATGTTTTCCACCACACAGGACAGGGTGGGAAGGTTCTACAATGACATAGGAGAAATGTAAGGCTGGAAACAAGTGTCTAATATGACCATAGTTCAACTTGTCAACTAAGGCTTATAAATAATGAAAAGTGAGAGGGTCAGAGAGAGGTAGCCAGGCTTAGTTGTCATATGGCCTTTGTTCTTTGCCTTCTCCTTTCTAATATCCGAGTCATATTCACATTGTGAGTGTATGAGTGTGCCAAGATACCTGATGTATCTGAGCAATCTGATCTAGTTGAGGATGTCCCTGCTTACTGCAGGGGGGTTGGACTAGATGACCTTTAGAGGTCCCTTCCAACCCAAGGCATTCTATGATTCTATGTAAAACGATCTGCCAATGTTCATCTGTCTCAGATCTAAGCTGGTAGACTATTCAATGTTCATTGTATTGGCAACAACGAGCAATATCTATGAAATGCAACCATAGCTGTATACAAATCAATGTGACATGTGCAGGGCAGTTTGACACCAAGTTTCAGCAATGATTTACTTTTCATCATGTTGTGAAGAGAAGATACAGCAAAAAAAAGGGAAATTCAAGGGGAATACCAAGTAAAGTAGCTTGACAAGCTGAATTTATAGGTGGAATAGTATCATAGCCCTAAAGCTCAGGAAAGTCCTGCAGGATCAATCCTGGGTGAGCTGTGGACTAGATGTCCAGTGGTAATGGATTTTTCCATGTCTAAGTCCAACAGTTCTACAACAGAGGGAGCAACATACAACATCCATGAGTTGCCTCTACAGGGCAAGCAAGGAGCTCACAATTTCAATTGAGCTTGAATCAAAACCTAAAAAATTCTCTAAGTTCATCCATCCATAATATCTATGGGTTTTTTTCTTCCTTCAGCTGTTGCCACAGTTGTGCCACTTGGGGGTTCTTTAATTCAGATCTCCACTACTTTTATCTGTGTTTCCCAGAATGCTAACAGCTGCACTATAACGAGATTATTTATGATTTCTAAATAATATCTTCTAATGTATCTCCCAGGCCAGCAAAGTGGCAGCCCAGTAAATTTCACTGAACCAGAGCTGCCTGTAACAATCCCAAAGAGTCCAGCCATCTATTTCCATTTCCTGGCTTCTCTGGCTTCTCACCACACATTTTCAGATTTCCTTCTGGAGATTTTTTTTAATTGTTTTTTTTTTCACAGCAATAATGGAAAGAAAAATGTTATTGGCTGCTGACGTTCAATCCCTGAACAGACATTGCAGCAGGACCCCCTCTTCTAGGACTATTTTGGTGGTATAGAGGGGAAAGAACATAAGTTCTGTCCTTGATGCTGTCAACAGACACAGACATGTTGTCCCCTGACCCAGCAGCTCCTGAAAGAGAGTCTGCAGTGACACGGACAGATGTGCTCCCACAGCCTTCTAGTCTGGTCTCAACAGCTATTGTTTCTTCCATTCCTGCATTGTTCTCACAGAGTCTGAGTCTTGCCCTTTCAGACAGGTACATATTTTAGGGTGAAAACATTTCTAATGCTGCAAGTGAAGACTAATGTCCTTCAGTATGAGCATGAGTTGACTACTTTTCAGCAAACTTGTTGGGCATTAATGTCTTAATAAAGACTTCCGTATAGCAACAAAACATAATTTCAGATTTTTCCACTGAATTCTATTCTATGTAGATTAATTTTAAGAGACATTTTTGCACTTTATATAGCTAGAAAAAAAATACCTACAACCTCCTCTTTGTGATAGTGCTTGAAAATTTATCCTCTGCTTTCCATGGCCAAAGCAGTTAGAGAATAACTGTAATCTCTGTACCAACCTTGATAGTCAAGGCAGTGCAGCTCCATTTTACAGACAGTAAACTGAACAAAAGCCTTGCTCTTGACCATCAATACCCTACACCAGTCTCTGATCCATTTATTGCAGAATGGTAACCACTGGTAGAAGTGATGACAAAGTCCCCACCTTGGCCAATTTGGTACTGTGTTAAAGGTGACGTTCCTCGAATTCTGCTTTCAAAATTTAAGTTAGATGGGATCAAGAGCATGCTGTGTGATGACTGCAATCACCAAGCGTAGGTAGGTTGAACTATGTTTCTCACATCACTGTTGCAACATCACCCAGACATAGAGGCTTAGTGGGAGCAAGCTTAGTATTTTATCATTTACCCATGGCAAGGAGATGGTGAAAGTTTTCAGCTGAGGCTGCAAAGGCTCTGGGGTTGCACAGGCAGGAAAACTTGACCATTGTGTGCTGCTCCAGAGCAGCCCTACTGCTGGCCAGCAGAAATCTCCAGGGCACAATTGGCAGCTCCTTACCAGCACGCAGAGCTGAAAAGTGCACCCCTGGAAACATGGCTCTTGTGCCGATGGTACTCTTCAGTGTGATTTTACTCTCCCTCTGTGTGCAGATAAACACAGTGCTGTGCCAGCAGCCTCGTGTAGGTGCGCTGAGAAAAAGAGACAGTTGTCCAAACAATATGGCATGGAGGGCTGGGGAAAAGGCATGCTGAAAATGTAAAGGCCATTTATGTTAAAGGAAGGTGTGAGAGCTGTAGGAAGAGCCAAAAAAAGTGAGTACTTCAAACAGCCAAGTTAAACAAGACACAATGGGGACCAACTTTGCCTCCCAGGCATTTCACTAGCCCACACCCCAGAGTTCAGGGGGTGCTGGCGGGAGAACCATGTGTCTTTCCAGGTCTTATTTAACTTGGCCATGTGTAAGGAACTTTAACTCTTTTGTGACTTGCCTATTTCTACAGCACTCCTGTCTTCTTTTTTTTTGTTTTTTCTTTCTTTCTGGGTCTTTTTTGTTGGATGAGTTTTAAATCTTTTTGAAGACAAATAATTTCTGTTTAGAAAAATAATAATTGGTGGCAAAGTATAAAATCATTTCAGTCGTAGAATCTTGGAGGAAAATAGACACAGCATTTTAAAAAGAATTTGAAATGAAAACACAAAGCCTGATGGGATTTAAACATAGAAAAAGAAAATTCACTCTTGCCCTCTCTTTTTCCTCCCCCTATTCATGAGGTCACCATTTCTCATCTCACAGATTATGGCATCTTGCTGGGATCCTGAGGCAGCCACCAGAAAAAAGTGTTCTTGCTCCTGTGAGCACAAAGCAGGATCAAACTGGCCAAGAGAAAACAATCAGGGTGGTTCCTTGAAGTTACAAAGAGAGAAACTTTGTAGAACCAGCAATAAAAAGATGCCCAGAAAATGCAGGCAACCTTTCACGGCCCCTCAAAAATTTGATGCTTAAAAATGCGAAAAAGGAGACTAAATGAAAATGTGTGAAACAGACAATGTGCAGTTCAGCATTGCCTCTTGTAAACAGCCTAATAATGATGGAACGATACGCGCGTGCTTGTGTGCTAAGGAGGAAATGAAGGAGAGGATGCCCTGCACACACAGAGGATGCAGCAAATCTCAGTTCAACAAGTTCAGTTTCAATCCTGCTTTCAAGCATTCGCTGCAGCCTGCTGGCTGGCTGAAGAGAGAGGGCTGACACTGTTGACATCTCAGCTCTACTCCTGCTTCAGCAGCAAATGACTTTTTTTCACAGCATTGCTTGTGCTGCCTCTGATCAGACCTCATTTGGTAGACCTTTGTTCAGCCCTGGCCCAGTGTAAACCTAACCTAAGCTTTGCACCCCATGTGCATACTGCACTGGCCTTGTTTAGCTACAGTTATTTCCCCTTTTTTCATAAATTGTGACCCATTTGGGGGCAAATTGAGAACAAGAGTGGAGTAGGCATTGTGAATATTCTTCTCCCTTTGCAGATTTCTCTGCAGAAAAACCCTGCAAACTCAAAGGATGTCCTGATTGTATCGATGGCTCCTACTTACTCTGTCACAACTAAGAATCATAGAAAGGACCCATAATGGTCATCAAGTTGAACTCCCTGCTCCTCTCAGGACTATCTAAGAATAAACTCTATGACTAAGAGTGTCGTCCGGATGCTCCTTGAACCTTGACAGGCTTAATGCTGTGACCACTTCCCCAGGGAGCCTGTTCTAGACACTGTCCACCCTCTCAGTGAAGAACCTGTTCCTAATGTCCAGTTTGAACTTCCCCTGACATATATTCATTCCATTTCAGTAAGAGTAGAGTGGTGAACAAATATGTTAACAGACACTGCTCACATTTAAGGTTTAAGTGTTAAAGCAGCAATCTGCTGTTCCCTTTTGTTTATTTCAGATTGAAAAAACTGTCCAGCTATACTTATCATAGAATCATAGAACCAGAGAATAGCTCGAGTTTGAAGGGACATTTAAAGGTCATCTAGCCCAACCCCCACTCCAGCAATGAGCAGGGACATCTTCAACTAGATCAGGTTGCCCAGAGCCCTGTCCAACCTGATCCTTCCAGGGATGGGGTTTCTACCATCTCTCTGGGCAACCTGTTCCAGTGTTCCACCACCCTTATCATAACAATCCCATCTCTCTCAGCCTTTCCTCACAGGAGAGATGTTCCATCCCTCTAGTGATTCAACTTTTGGGACAACACTGGCAAATGAATGCTCTATCTCTTACCAAAGTCGTGCTGCAAGCACAATTATTTTCAGTGTACATTTCTGAGTTATTTTGTTGCTACTGAAGTCCAACATAGACTTGAGCTGGAGATCCAATTCGAAAATGTGTCCTCCTGACAGTTTCCCCAATGAAAGAGGTAAGAAGTCGCCACAAAGGAAAAATGGTGCCCATTTGAAAGACAGTTTTGTTTGTTGAATTTTGGCTCTGGATCTGAATTGTCTCCAAGGAAAACTGGTGGCATTAAGGGTATGGAGTCAGTCTGGCTAGATGACTTGGTCTTCTGAAAGAGGGGAAAGTCTTAAACATGTGCTCAGCATCAAGCACAGTTTGTAATATTCTCTCCATACTAGTACGGATGCCCATATGCCAAAGTATGCAGCCAAAGTCTTCAGCTCACTAAAAGCACATCTGCTGCCTGTGGGGAGCTACCACTGAGGAACACAGCTCCTGTCTGTACACTTACAAAGTTCTGTCTAAAAGTCACCATTCAGTGATTTACCACCACGCTGACTTAGCTGTTTGGGATGAGACGAGCTCAGGCTACACCTGACAAGACTTTCAGCCTACCATGGTGTTAATCACATCATTCAATATAATGCTAGGGGATTCTCCTCTTAATTTTCCTTTCTAGTCTGAAAGCCTCCACCAACCATGTTCTTCTCAGCTCCTTAAGAGCAAACAGGTGTTTATTTCTGTGCAGTACCATGCAGCACCTCTGCTTGAAACTGTCCCATACATCTCCTGAACTACACACTGAGATTTTTACCCAGGTCTGCAGTTGTCCCCAGTATCTCTGAAAACCAAATGATTTCGTTGTTTTTTCCATTCTTTTCTTGTCTTCTGCTGCTGCTTTTTGTCCTGGATCAGATGGTGCTCCTCAGCCTTCTAGTGATAGTTTTTTTTACTTACACTACTTGCCAGAATGTAAGGATGAGTGCAGAGTGTCTGGCTCTGACACTGACAGATTTCACACTGCTCCCAGGGAGATGCCCAAATGTTACAAAGATGAACCATATGGGCAGCCTCAGCACTTGAGGCCATTAATAGGAATTTTTAAGCAACTGTGATTGATGGGGCAGCTCTTACAAGTCTGAGATCAATGAAAATGCAACTTGATCTTTTGAACCCAACCCCTTAATTTTTTTGTTCCTTTTTTTTTTCTTTCTGCAGAGAATCCCATAAAACCATTTCTGTGCAGACAAAAGCTGTCTGGGACACTTCATGTGGATTTGTCATGCATTTTCCTTTTGCTCCCCGCTCCACCCTGTTCGCATTTTCACATGCAGTTGGGTTTTGAGTATTTCTCCAATGATTTGTGCAGTCACTTTAAGATCAGCTTTTTCTATACTCAGGATTGGATATTGTTTTGAGGGCATTTTTTGAGGCTCATTATTTTTAATTTGCTTTCAATGTAATTTACCTTCATTATAACCTGAACACCAGGGAGAAAAAAAAAAAAGTGGTTAGAAAAAAAGAAAAGGAAAAGTCATTCAGGACAGAGGAAAGGCTGTACAACCTTGAGGAGAAAACAGGGAGTCCAAGAAAGGAACAAGAGAGAGGGCCCTGTCTAATGAGCTTTGAATGATCCAATATTGATATTTTTCTCTCAGGATCTGCTGGCACAAATCAACAGTATCCAAACAAGCTCCACCTTCCAACATTCTCTGTCACATTCTTGACCAACAGAGCAGTCTCTCCCAGTAACTTTGGATTGAGCCAGTCCTCAGCCAAGATGTCAACACTGGATGGATTCTTCTGGAAATGAGCCTCTAAAAGGCTGGCAGGCCACTTATAGCTGGAGGAGAATAAGCCTAGAAAGGCAGAGGGAAGGGGCAGCTTCTTAGACACAGGGAGAGCCTGGAGAACAGGGGTAGGGGCTGTAGTTACCTAAGGTCACAGCTTGGTGACACACAAGAGAGTCCAGGGTGCAGGATGGAAGTGGCCAAAAGCAATGGAGGCAACATGGGTGGGCTTGACTGAGCCCAGAGAAATGTGGGGCAGAGTGGTCCAGACTGAGGATTTGAACAGCAAAGGGCTGCAGAGGAGAGGAAGGGAGCGCAGCAGCAAGGAAAATTGTGGGAAAGGCAAGGGAAGAGTCTTGGAGAGATTGGGAGAGATGCAGGGGGGGAGGGATGAAAGGAGAGAAGCAAACAGCAACTCTTTCTAGGGAGGGGAAGAGCAGGAAACGGAGCCCATGTTTTATGTAGGGTTGACAGCTGTATTTTGAACTTGAAAGAACCACATATAAGTCAAGAGTTGGGAAAATGTCCCTTTGGGCACTGATATGAACAAGTAGGTGAAAGCAAAGCAAGCCACGTGTTTAGTTACATGGTGCTTAAACCAATGTCCGTGAAAAAGGAGGAGTTTCAGGGGTGCTACTGACCTTGGATTTGTAGTGCCTGGGGTGGGATATCTTCCCTTCCCTTGACGCGCTGTGGGCTCACAACAACTCAATGCATGGCTCAAGGTAGACGAGTTTTAGCAGAGTTTTGGGACAGGCTGCACATAGTGGGCTTCCAGAAAGGGTGAGGATCTGTTCTCAGAAATCACAGTTTGAATGCATTTTCTAAAGCACACCAAGCCTTAATGGAGTAATGGTCTACTAAAAGTAGGGAGGACTCCTTTCCTACCCCTTCCTGCTTGACTGCTCGGCATAGGGTTGGGGACACTTACCAGCTGATTATGACAAATGGCAACAAATGGGAGCATTGGTGGTGGAGAATGCAATGCAGTCCTTTGGAGTGATACAGCACTTCCAAAACACTGTGATTCACCATCTTTGCCTTTCTTTGGGGCTGTCGGTGTAACACTCAGCTAAGAGAGAAACAGAGAGGTGGAATGAACTGTTTGAGAATGTCATGAGTCTAGGAGCTATGATTATTCAGTCTGTCTCAGCTGCAGACTTAGTCCACCCTAGCTCACGATGCTTCCCTGTTCTTGGCCACAATTGTCAAGGAGCAAGCCTGGCTTCAGAGCACAGAACCAACTTGGAAAGAGAGTTGCTGAGCGCATTAATGGGACTGGGAGCACCCAGCTCTTCATCACCTATCGAAAGCACAAATAAAACTGAAGGTGTTTTCAGGACTCAGTGACACAGCTCAGTTCAACAACTCAGGTCACCAAAGTAATCTGGGACCTAACAGTATGTGATGAAATTTCCAGTGTAAGCAGGCTTTCATTACAGCTCTGTGTCTCTTTTGCTAGAGGAAGAGTCAAACCTTTCCTCTGAACAACACCTGGGATTCTCCTTTACATTATCAGATTTCCAAAACTAGTCCCTCCAGGACATGGTCCTGGATAGATAGAAGTAAGGGTGGCTACAGCTGCACGTTGGGAATAATGGGTCCAGAACACTCCTCTGCAACTTGCACCCACTTCTGTAGGAAAGATAAGCAACTCCTGAACAATGGAAAGTGCTTGTGCACCCTCTGGACCTCCAGTGCCCCAAAGTGTTCAAGCACTTTAATATACTCTAGCAGTGGGTGCAGATCCAGTTGCAGCTGTATGCAACTTGGAGACTTTCACCTTCAAACAAGAGCTTCAGCGGTTTCACACAGATTGTTCACAATGTGGGTGACTTCCAGGGCCTTGACGGGGTCTTCTGGATCACCCGTATCTCTGGTTTTCAGTTCAGGTGTGACAATTTGGTATCCCCAGGGATGCACTCACACTAGATGGGTTCTTCCATCAAAAGCCTTAACATTTGCAAAATGCAACTCTCTCAATAAAAATACTGCACTCATTTAGCAGATGGTAAAAACCAGCACACTAAGACGTGCCGTAAGCTCTCAAGCATGCCAGTAACAATGATACTAACCTGAGTGGCTTGGACTTTACAGTCTTGCCTTTGTAACTAACGCATGTGATTAACATTTTCCTTGCAAACAGTCAGTGGATCAGTGAGACACGGCAGGTTGGCAGCATTAAGAATTGGAGCTGTGTCCCCACAGAGCAGACGTAGGCTGACAAAAGACAGGGTCAGCTTCTCACACCCGTAACAGGGCTATGGCCACACAGCTGGGCCTCACACCCAACGTGGAATGACAGTTTCAAGAAGCGAATGGTGAGCTCAGTCGCCACGGCTTTCTGAGAGGCTGGCTGCAATTAGTGAGGCTGCCAAAAGCCACGAGAAGGCAGGCAGAGAGTGTCACTGCATGCTGGCAGCATTTGTCTCTTGTGAGCATCAACCGACTGGAAGCCCTTTTCATTGCCATCCCCCTGCTTTTCTAGGTCAACTGCAGCGCAGGGCTGAGCTGTAAGAGGAGACACAAAACAACGATCCATTGACCTAACTCACCTCCCCTTGCAGGCAGTTCCTCAGCTGGGCACTGTTTGAACCAGGTGAGTGTTTGCTTCATCAAAAGAGCAGCCTGATACTATACAGTCTCTGCGACTGGTCAAGTGTAGCTTTTCCCCACCAGGAGACTAAATGGTTGCAGGGAAGTTCCTTTCAGTCTTGCTTTCTCAGGACCTCTGCTTTTTTTTTTCCTATCTTCTGTTCTGTTTTGAAAGCTTCCTTTAAAATGACACTCCTTCCTACTTATAGCCACTGCTCTGGAGCTCAGGTAGCCTTGTTGATCCCTGCTGCAAGTGACAATTCTCACTCTCTTTTATATATTAGCTTAACAGCCTCGTAAGAACTTAGGCAGGACTGAATATTCCTGTCACTCTGTGTGTACAATGTGCAAGGCTTGTAGTACAGCACTAGCTGTATTCTGCTGTCTTTTGCTCTTGAACTGTTACCTTCTGATGGCTTGAAAATGACGCATGAGATTCATATGGTCCAAATTAAGTGAATGGCTGAAGACTCCTGGTGCTGTAGATTACTTAAAGGATCTCAGGCAGAATCTTAATGTTCCATTGTATGCCTGCCAACTCCTGAGATTTTTTTTAGCAGGAAGCAAAATGCAAAATTTGCAAGCTACAAAAATGTTTGGTCAGCTGAGGATCTGAACCCTGCTTCCATGATCATTTAATACTTTTGGTAGCACACTGTGGATAATGCAGCTATAAAATAGCAATGTTGTTATGGGCACTTTCAGTCTCTCAAAGGCATTTCTCCATTTCCATGCTCTAGTTCAGCACTAGAATTGTTCTTCATACAGGGAGCATCTTCACCGGGTGTGTCTTTAAAAAACATGGTAAACACCTACGAGACATTTCCATTATCTTGGTTGCATAAGATGTTATGTGCATAAAGATATCCATTTTGAGTTCTGCCTGGAAGAATAATCTCTACAGTCAATGGTTCTTTTCCAAGCCTTTCTAAGAGCTGCTCTCCAACCCTTGTCCTTACTCTCACCCGCCACACATCTGCAGCACTGGCACTGCACTCCAAGCCCACCAGCCATGCTCCTCATCACCAAAGAAATGCTTGAACATTTTCTGGAGCACATTTGGTGATGAGAAAAGTTGAAGAATAGGCAAATAGTGCTCCTGGTGCGGAAGCTGTTACTGCACTCAACAAATCTTCTCAGAGCTGCTGCGAAGCATACTCTCCATTTGACTAGTATGTAGGTGAGACTCAAAAAGTTGAAAGGACAAAAGCCTTGGCTTCTCTGTTCTACATTATCCTAAAAACCTGACCTACATACTGTTTTGGAGAGCTGTACTGTTGGTCTGGAAGTCACTCTTGCACCCCAGAACTTGCTGTGAAAAACAAAACAAAACAAAAAAAGCTTTATCTTTCCCTAGGTCTTCATCCTTTTATGCTGGAGTCCCCAGAATTCCTGAAGGGTGTTCAAAATGCCTTTAACACTTGGACTGTCTTTTTTAAATTTTAGCAAAGACTGAAGGATTTGCCAGTGCTTTTGCTTTCCCAGCAGGAGCCAAACATGCCTGCCAGATTTCTCAAGAGGGGGGATGTAAGATTTTCCAATTTCTAAATAGGCAAATGAGGCATAAAAATATCAAAACATAAAATGAATGTGTTTTATGAAAGGATTCTCTGTTGTCAGGGAAGGAAGGCCTGGCAAACACCTGAGGGAGCTGGGAACTTTTCTCTCCTGTGACCTGAGGCTCTCGGGAAATGACCTTTACGAGCCCGGAGGCACAGAAATGCGGCGGTGCCAAACTTCCACTGCGCGTGTTGTGGGCAACTTAATGGAAAAACCTGTAAATACTGCAGAATGTCACAAATTCTTAGTAGTATTAACTATGTCTTCAGATAGAGGCATGTACTGTGCATTTTATTCTCTGTAGCTCTCCTTTCGTTAACAGCCAGCTACTGTCTAAGAAGGAAATAAAAATCGGAGGTTTCATGCTCGCAGGAAGTATATAGTGTCAATGGATTTGCATAGTGTTTGGAAGAGTTAGAGTTACATTGCAGTGACGCAGTACAGCACTTGCTAATTCCCTCTTCTCCCCCAGTACTTCCTCCTGGCTCCTATTCTTGTTGGTTTGAAAATACTTGGTCTGTTACTCCTTTCTCCATGCACCGTGCAGTTACCAGACAATTGCAGTTTAGCACATTAATGCTGTGTTTAATATTCTGCAGCACATCTCAGGCTGACAGTGTGTCCAGAGGGGCTCCACTGCCCCTTCCACAAACACCAGATGTGGTCATTGTGAGTCATCCAGACTCTCCGAATGGGAACCCCAGACCTTTTTCTGCTACTGTGTCTTTCCATCTTCCTTTCCCTATCAAAACGTTGCTCTCCATTCATGCCTCTATTCCAGCAACTGCAGTAAACCAGGTCTTAAAACCCCACTTGATTGCCTAGCAAAGCGGATTGTGAAGCATTCCCAGGAGAGTTTGTGCGATGGTGATCTCCGTGTCAGAGGCAGGTTTTATATTTGTCGGATTTCTATCCAGGGCTCAGGTTTCACATACATATTGCCCCATCCTTACAGACACATGGCAGCTTGTTATTCTGCAAAGTGCCCGACCAGAAGTAGCAGAGCTGTTGTATCATCTTCAGCTCTGACTCTAGTAAAATGGCAAACTTCCCACGGACCATCTAACAGCACTGCAAGGGTGACCCTGGAAAAATCCCTGAAAATGCCCTTTCCTCCTTCCACCTTGAGAGCTGGTTTCAATTGCCCTCCTTTCGTGGCAAATGGGGGTAGAGGTGGTGACATCAGGCCCTTCTTTGCAGCTCCCTTTTCACAAGGAAGCATGCATTCAATTAGAGGATTTTAATTAAAATACTTTTCTGTAGCATCCTGTTTCCAGGCCCTGCTGTAAATTTAACTTGACGTTCTCTCATTTAACAGGTGGGTGAGATTATTCTGAGAGCTGCCAGATGGAAGAAAGCAGAAACAGGGCTGGCTGTTGAGATAGAAGAATGGAGAGAGGAAGAGAGAGAGCAAAAGCAGGGAGTGGGACAGATATCTGCTGCATATCTGTCAATATTTACTATGTAATATGCTATCCCTTTCTGTGATGGGTCTTCATTTCCACATGCTCATGACTTCCTAAATTTCTTTTGAAGGATAAAAGTGCCAAATCAACACAGTTACTTTTGGATTGGAGCAGTTCAGCAAAATTCAAAGTTCCCCCCCCCCCCCAATCCTACCCCCAAAAAATTAAACCCCCTACCCTTTAACCTGGAAGCTGGGTAGCAGTGTAACAACTGCATGGCTGCAGGGGTAGCCATAGGAGTGGACAGTTCTCTAGTGGTCCCTTCTGCTGCTGCAGCTGTGTCAGCACCAGCTTCCAGATGCAGTGGGTTAAAGGATATGGAAGAGATTGTTTCCAAGAGGTTAAAACTCAGTGGCTATCAGGAGCAAGTTTGAGGAATGTGGAAAGCTGCCAGCTGGGAGTTTGTGAGGTAGAAAGACTGGAGACAGGGGCTTACTAGGAAAGAAAATGAGTAATGATTTTAAACTAAAGGAGCATAGATTTAGACTAGATATAAGGAAGAAATTTTTTTACAATGAGGGTGGTGAAACACTGGCACAGGTTGCCCAGAGAGGTGGTAGGTGCCCCATAGAATGGTTTGGGTTGGAAGGGACCTCTAAAGGTCATCTAGTCCACCCCCCCCATGCAGTGAGCAGGTACATCCTCAACTAGATCAGGTTGTTCAGAGCCCTATCAAGCCTGACCTTGAATGTCTCCAGGGATGAGGCCTCCACAACCTCCCTGGGCAACCTCTTCCAGTGTTCCACTACCCTCATAGTAAAGAACTTCCTCCTGATGTCTCATCTAAATCTACCCTTCTGTAGTTTAAAACCAGTGCCTCTTGTCCTATCACTACAAGCCCTTGTACACAGTCACTCCCCATATTTCCTGTAGGGCCCCTTCAGGTTCTGGAAGGCCACTATAACATCTCTCTGAAGCCTTCTCTTTTCCAGTCTGAACAATCCCAACTCCCTCAGCCTGTCCTTGTAGGAGGAGTGCTCCAGCCCGCTGATCATTTTTGTGACCCTCCTTTACACCTGCTCTACCAGGTCTATGTCCTTCCTGTGTTGAAGTCTCCAGAGCTGGACACAGTATTCCAGGTGGGGTGTCACAAAAACAGAGTAGAGGGGCGGAATCACCTCTCTTGATCTGGTGGCCATGTTTCTTTTGATGCAGCCCAGGATGCAACTGGCCTTTTGGGCTGCAAGAGCGCATTGTTGGCTCATGTCCAGCTTCTCATCCACCACAATCCCCAAGTCCCTTTCCGCAGGGCTGCCTTCTATCACCTCATCCTCCAGCCTGTATTGATAATGAGGATTGCTCCAACCCCATACTTGGAAAAATTCAAGGTCAGCTTCAATGGGGCTCTGAGAAATCTGAACTACTTGCAGATGTCTCTGCTCACTGCAAAGGCATTGGACTAGATGATCTTTAAAGGTCCCTTCCAATCCAAAACAGTCTAAGATTCTATTCTATGATTCTATGACCATAGTACTCTGACGCATCCTCCATGCAGTGTATGCTGCTGGAGGTGAAACGTCCAGAGCAATGCAGGTTAGAGGCTGCCTGAGCCAGTACAAAGCTATTGTGCAAGCAAAGAGGATGTAATAAATCCTCAAAAACACTGCGCTCTGCTGTCATAACTCATAGTGGTAGTGCAACTAATCCCATGTTTTCATTGGTCACCTGAACCAGCGTCTTTCAAAGGAGACTTTTGCAGCAGAAGGTTTAGCAGGTAAAGTGCTACTGGAGAAAATTTTGTGATCCCTGTCTTTCTTCTTTCATTTTTGGTAGAAGTTGGTTTCGGGTCCAACTTCAGAGGTCTGGAGCTTTCAAAGCTGTTGATTACCACTTTAGATTTGCTGTTCTGATTCCAGAGGCCTGTTGAGTGAATCCATGGTTTGCATAATTTTGTTGTAGATTGATAAACTTGAAATTGTCCAGCTAAGTGCTGAGACTCCTGATAGTTTCCCCACAAAGAACAGGATTTCCATCCATGATGGACACAAGAATATTTCATGGAGATGTAACCCCACCAAAAAGCCTACCCCTAGGATGGAATAGCAAAATACTTAAGCATATTGCAACTACATTTGTGATTAGACTTTGCAGTATCTCAGGGAAGTACTGTTTTTCTTCTGTTCTTCTGTTTAGCAAACTGATATATTTCAATATAGACCAAAACCCAAAACATATGGTATCAATTCTCCAAACAGGAAAAATCCTATATAAAACAAGCTCCTATTAAAAAAAAAAAAAAAAAGAAGAAGGAAAAAAAAGGTTCAGTGGATGATTCTTCACCAACAAGCACAGCCTAGACATTTGTACAAGCTAAAGCTTACATCAGAAAGTCACTGCACAAGATCAAGTGCTTTGGCCAGCAACGTTACTTTTATCAGTCACTTTGTAATCGCTCTTTAAAGAGATCTTAATTTTTTCCAACAGGATCTGCTCTCCATATTATTGCACCAATGATCTTTAATTGCATCAGTATCCTTTAATTCTTTACCAGTCATGTCTCCTATGAGCCTTTCTATAATTTTCCCTGGGATTGATGCCAGGCTAATGTGTCTGTTTGCTTGAGCAATCCCATTTATTCTCTTGAACAGAGGAACAACAGCTAGCTTTTTTTCACCAGTCATCTGGAAATGCCTCAGTGCTCCAGGACATGTGAAATATGAACAGGAATAGCTCAGGCCACTCTTCAAGACTCATTTAAGCTCTCTGGTAAAAATGTACCTAGTCTGTGGACCTTAAAATGTTTAATTTTATTAATTGTTCAGAACCTTCTCAAGATACTCTTGAAAGTGTTTTCAGAGATTCACAGGGAAGAAGACCCCACCAGGCTGCCTGCTGAGACCTCCTGTGTATCACTGACTTGTGTCACACATTGCCCAGATACTTTTTCATGAAGCTCCAAACCCAAAGCCTGACCAAAGCCAAGGGCAAGGTATGGCAGAAGCCTCTGACAAGCCCTGTGCCCATATCCCTGCAGAAGTGGAGAAGATATCCATGACCACAACTGGCAGTCCTGCAAACAAAGTGTGCTCTGTATTGCAGAAGAAGGTGAAACCCACTTCAAATCTATGCTAATGTGACCTTGGGAAAGCCCCATCTGCACCTCAAGCAAGCTGGGGACTGTGACCTTGAAAAAAAATGGCACAGGATATCATCCTCAGACAGAAGTGCTTTGGAGCACAGATCAGCTCCCACTCAAAGAGCTGGTTTTGTCTTTAGGTGATTTCTCAGGCCTCAGGAAAAACAAAGCAAGAAACCAAATGTTACTTCTTTCCCCAAAAGCCAGGAAGCACACCAGAAGATGTCTGGTCAGCTGAACACTGAAGAAAACCTCTCTTCTGATACCTGCAGGAAACTAGAGGAAAGCCTGATGAACTGTATTTTCTTTCAGCTGCTGCTCATTTAAAGAGTTGTACAGAACTGAAGGGGTTTTCAGCATTCCGAGAGCAAAGGGAGATAATTGTTTTACAGAAAACTTTAATGCATGTGACTTTCCCTGAGCCATTGCTTTCCAAACTGTGAGCATTCCTGCTGGAAATTGAATGGGAATTTGTGAGTCTCAAGATTTTCCTACGGCTCCATCCTTTGTTAACCCCAGGAACCAAAGCAAGAATCTTCCGAAACTTACAGATTTTCCCAGATTCTTAAGGTTTGTGAAAAAAGTTCACAAAATCAGGACGTTCCCTTCAAGAAACCTTGTTCTTTAGTACATGTAACTTCTGTTTTATGCCTTCCTTTGTTACAGACTGCTAACTTTTTACTTCACCCATAGTATGATATGTAATAAACCCCACCCCTCTGATTTATTTTGTCTGTAGAAGTGAAATATAACGTGGACCAAACACCTCTGACTGCAATTTTGCTGTTAAAGCTACCTGTATACGAGCAAGGCTTTTTTTTTTTTCTCTTGTTCCTATTATATTTTTTAATGTTTTCTTTAAAGCCCCATTGGTCACTTTTATTTTAAAAATTACTTTGACTCCTCATGCATATATTTTTAAACTATAAATTATTATAATTTCCGTCCATACCCAACAGAAAGCATTTTATGCATGCACATGATGATCTCTTGTGAACATTCATCTGGTAGGGGATCTGCAAAGGACTCCCAGGCTTAGCTGAGCTTTTCCAAGTTTTCCAGTCAGAAATACTTACAAGTGGCCTTTGCGGTTTTAAATAAAAATTGAGTTACTGTCACACGCAATTCTATTTGCCTGTGACAAATGCACTTTTTGCCACTGACACTGAGGCTACCAATGACCCTTAGGTTGGTTATTAACTCTGTGCCCAGCACAAGAGTTGGTACTGAGCTGCCTCATCCTGGATGCAGGATACTACATGTAAAGAAATTACCACCTTTTATTTTTAGAAACTCTTAGAAGTTTTGTCACTAGTAATATGAGAAGTCCAGCAAATACTCCCCAGATTCTTCTCAGCCAGATGTCTGTCATTCCCCATCCTCAGTGAAACTAGTTAGACATTTAGCCACATGCACTCAAATTTTGTGATTCTGAGACAACAGTGACTCTTCAGTACACTAGAGCATCATGGATGTCTGGAGAAACAGCTTCTCTGTTCCTATTCCCTGCTGGACAAGTTGTAACTGAATTTTGATGCCCATGTCATAAAACTTACCCCATCCTAGTGGTAAGGACTGCTAGTTTTTTGGCTCTAGGATTGATGTCACACAGATTTGTTACTATCTCATGTGCCAGAGAAACATTCCTTTCATTCATGCACACAGAGGCATCTTAGAACATGGACCCCATCAACTGGTTTGAGAAAGGTGCCTCAATGTCTTTAATTTTACATGCCACTACTGAGTGTGCAGTCATCTCAGGTCAACCATAGCCATCATGGTCTCACTTCACGCTCACCCATCTCTTTTGGAAACATGTATCTGTCTGTGACCAAAGCTGAGAAGATTGCCTATCATTTTGGATGTATGAATGTGAGCTAAAGCAGGGTTTTTTTTAAGTTTATGTGAACAGAGGTTTTATTTCTGATGCTATTACTGTAGCAACATGGCCTACAGGATCAGTTATCCCGCGGCTGCCAATTTTTAAACATGTGGACTCTGTTTTGTGTCACCGACCACTGCTCAGACCTCTACATCTCCCATAGCCTTGCTTTTTCTGAGGGAAAAAAAAAAAAAAAAAGGAGATAAAGTGATTTAGGAAGAGTTAATGCCCCTGAACAGATGCACCAGCAAGAGATGTGACAAAATGTCACGTGGAATGTGCCTGAGGGCTTGGAATTTGGCCGTGGACCCAGCAGATGAGTCCCCAGGATGGCATGTCCCCCAGAGGCCTGTCATGCTTTGGTGACAGCTGTGATTTTTATGACCCAGCTTCAATGACAGTTTGGGAGGGGTCAGCTCTGCTCTTTTCTGACAGGAATTTGGTTTGTCATCGGATTCTAAAATCCCTCTGATTTATGGCATTGGCCATTGCTGGAGTTTTACTCCAATGCATGTCCTCTCCCCACTCTCTACAGACTGTGAAGTTAAGGTGCAAACCACTGGTGTTCAAATTAAACTACGTGGGAGGAAATGTTCATGAGGTGATAGGAAACACTGAGAAGAACTAGCTTCAAAAAAAAAAAAAAAATCTTCCTTTAAGACCACTTCATGTGAAAACACGCAGCTCTTCCAATGCCATCTGAACACCAACTCTTCTACTGACCTTCATGTTTCAAGTGATGGACTTAACGCACATTGCAAGGAATTAGAAGATAACAGAGGCCTACCCCTTGGTATCATGTCCTCTCATATTTGCCAGTGACAAAGCAACTTCCCAGAAAGGTGATCTGCTAGGAACAAAAGCTTTAAGAGTAGGTGTCAAATGCCTCCAGCCACACAGGGTAAGGGCCATGTCAGCACAGCACTCCTCACCTTCTCAGCTCCCATTTGGTGTGACCATGGTGTGCATTTCCCTAGCCACTTAGCACCCAGCAGGGGACCCATGTGGCACTTGCAGACAGTCATCTAGGGCACAGGTAGTTCCTGTTTTCCTCTGGGTTTTCTACCACTGAAACTTCTTTTTCAGCCTTGGCAAGACACAGTAGCAGAAACAGTCCTCCTGCAAGCCAGGAGCCCAACTCCCACCCACAACAGCATTTAATTCACATTCTAAGAGAAGATCATAGAATCACAGAATGGCTAGGACTGGAAGGGACCTCTGAAGGTCATCTAGTCCAGACCCCCTGCAGTGAGCAGGGACACCCTCAACTAGACCAGGCTGCTCAGGGCCTTGTCCAACCTCACCTTGAATATCTCCAGGGATGTGACCTCAACCACCTCCCTGGGCAGCCCATTCCACTGTTCTACCACCCTCAATGTAAAGAACTTCTTCCTGATATCCAACCTAAATCCACTCTTCTCTAATTTAAACCCATTACCCCTCATCATTTCACTACAGGCCCTTGTAAACAGCCCCCTCCAGCCTTCCTGTAGGCCCCCTTCAGGTACTGGAAGGTCGCTGGTAGGTCTCCCCAGAGCCTTTTCTTCTCCAGGCTGAACAACCCCAGCTCCCTCAGCCTGTCCTCATAGGAGTGGTGTTCCAGCCCTCTGATCATCTTTGTGGCCTCCTCTGGACCCGCTCCATCAGGTCCATCTCTTTCCTGTGTTGAGGGCTCCAGAGCTGGACACAGTACGCCAGGTGAGGTCTCACCAGAGCAGAGTAGAGGGGCAGAATCACCTCCCTTGATCTGCTGGTCACACTTCTCTTGATTCAGACCAGGATGTAATTGGCCTTCTGGGCTGCAAGCATGCACTGTTGGCTCGTGTCCAGGTTCTTATCTACCAACACCCCTAAGTCCTTTTCCACAGAGCTCCTTTCCAGCACCTCATCTCCCAGCCTGGATTGATAGTGAGGGTTGTTCCGACCCAGGTGCAGGACCCTGCACTTAATCTTGTTGAACCTCATGAGGTTCACCTGGGCCCACTTCTCCAACTTATCCAGATCCCTCTGGATGATATCCCATCCCTCCAGCCTGTAGACAGCACCACTCAGCTTGGTATCAAAAATGTCTTTATTATATATGGTCTAAATTCACCCTCTTTCAGTTTAAAAACATTGGCTGGCATCCTATTGCTACGCTGCCCGATGAAGAGTCTGTCCCCATCTTTCTGACAGGCCCCTTGAAGTCCTGAAAGGCCCCCGGAAGGTCTCCCCTTGAGGAGCCTTCTCCTCTGCAGGCTGAACCCCCCCAGTTCTCCCAGCCTGGCCTCCCAGCAGAGGGGTTCCAGCCCTCCCAGCATTGCTGGGGCTCCTCTGGCCCCGCTCCACCA
>WUAM01000292.1:961572-985286 GCA_024336885.1 Actenoides hombroni
TTGATAGGGCTAGGAATAAGGTTGGACTTGATGATCTTGAAGGTCTCTTCCAGCCGAAACTATTCTATGATTCTATGGTGCATCTGCTGTCTACAGTGAGAGTTTCTTAGGACAGGTGTCCTGCTCCCTAGGTTTATTGTCTGCTAGGTGCTTTGTGGAGACGCTGTAAAGGAGGGTCTGGCGTGAAAGCTGTGCAGTGGAAGTCTTGTAGCACACCGCAGGAGGAAGAACACGCTAGAGGGCTGGGAAAGGGTAGGGTGTTGATGCAAAAAACTAGTAATTGCTCCTTGTGCTTAAGGAAGTATTTGCATGTTTCATCAACCACTATATATTCTGCAAATAGCAACTCCTCTTGCTTCTAAGAATTTTGCAATATTTTTTGTTTCCAAAAGCTACTGGAGCCATAAGATACTGAGGACGGTTTGGTTTTTTTTTTCCTCCTTCTGCCACTCCTTTTCAAAACACAAAGACTATTTTCAAACCCTTATTCTCTGCAGAAAAGCTTGGAAGTGGAACCAATAGCATCACAGGAATCAGAAGTCCAAATTAAAAAAGTATAAAATGTGGGTTTTGTAAACATTAGTCTTTGTCTGAATCCTGTGAGGTTTGTGGACTAAGCTAATGACATTTTAATGGTCAGAAACAAGAGTAATTAATGCTTTCTTCTCTATCTCCCTTAGTTTGGAGATTTCCTGTTTGAAGAGGAGGTCGAACAGTGTGCTGACCTGTGTCAGAGAGTTCTCCATCACTGCAGCAGCAGCATAGATACTACCCGGACTCAAGCCTGTGCCACTCTTTATCTCCTTATGAGATACAGCTTCAGCTCCACCAGTGTAAGATTTTGAGAACAACAACATGTTTTGTGCACCTTTTTTTGTAATCGGTTGAAACTGAAACTGAAGTTGTGATAGCAAATGCGATGCATCTGCAAATAAATAGTCCTATCTTATGCCTTTTCACACATTTGAGCCAGAAATAGCACTAGAAATATAGGGGGAAAGTAGTCTTAATTATTGTTCATTATTTTCTTTAGGAAAATGTGACATTTTCTGCAACATCTGTAAATGCGTCTTCAAAAGGAACAGCAAGGACTATACAATGCATAAGCAATACTCTTCAGTTTTTCATGTTTTGTTGGGGTTTTTTTCACTCCTGTGTCAGAACTACTTTAACTCAGACTATTTCTACTCTAATGCTATTACAACCTTGGTAGAACTACTGTATGCTTGTATTAATGGGAATTCTTCACTGGCCTCTTGGTCTCAGGACAAAGCTCTGATTGCTGCAACACATAGGGAGCAAAGTACATGTGTTATGCATGTAGGTTCACTATGTCCTGTCACAGAAGGACATGCATTAGCGTTATCATCTTGCACAGCATTTTCTTCACTAGTTGTTACACTGAAAACCTTGAATATGTAAAAAGTGTTGGCTTTGCAAGAGGAAAACGTGCCTCTGAGACACCATGATCAGACAGGCTTAGTTCATCACCAGGTGAAGCCCTCAGAGACCTTTTGCTTCCCAGACTTGTTTCCAGGATGTTTTCTCCATCCTACTTCCTCTTCTTCTCCTCTGTGTGTGGCCTGATCTACACAACCACTGGCCTGTGCAGAGAGGGAAAGAGGTGCTTCTGACTTCCCTTTGTCTCAGGCAAGCATATATATTCCAAGGAACATTCTTGCCCCAAAGTACGGACATGTCAGAATTAGGCAACTTTGGCTTAACCAGGTAAAACAGGAATGTCCTTGATGCACCAGAGGCCACTCATGTGAGCAGTTTGTTTAATGGCAACAGTAAGAGGAAGCTCAACTCAGTTCTTTGCCCACAAGAGGATGCAGAGAGCACAGAGGGTCCCAGGAGGTCTGTCACACCTCCTGAGGACTTGGAAAAAAGCTAAACTGGCCCTTGCTGTGGAAACATTCTGGTTCAGTTTTTTTCATAAACCAGCCGTAGTTTTTGGTCTGTTGAAAAACTTCGTCTCAATAAGAAATATCAGTCAGTATGTCTCAGTATTTCTGGTGTGGTGCAAAAATGTATTTTGTCATCTGCTCATCAGGATGAAAAATATTTTGAAATATCAGAATTTTTTGGTCAATGGGTACTACAGATTCCAATCATATGTTGTGGATGTTTTTTACCTGGACTTAAGCAAAGCCTTTGACACTGTTCCCCACAGCACCCTCGTGAAAAAAACTTGCTGCTCTAGGCCTGGATGGACACACACTCAAACACTAGCTGGATGTCTGGGCCCAGAAAGTAGTAATGGGTGGATTTAAATCCAGTTGGCAACCAGTCAGCAGTGGTGTTCCCTAGGGCTCAGTGCTGGAGCCACTCTTGTTTAATGTCTTTATCAATGATCTTGATGAGGAGATTGAGAGCACCCTCAGTAAGTTTGCAGATGACACCTAGCTGGGTGAGAGTGTTGATCTGCTTGAGGGTAGGAAGGCTCTGCAGAGAGATCTGGACAGGCTGGATTGATGGACTGAGGCCATATGGTCTTCAACAAGTCTAAATGCCAAGTCCTGCACTTGGGCCACAACAACCCCCCGCAACACTACAGGCTTGGGGAGAAATGGCTGGAAAACTGCATGGCAGAAAAGGACCTGGGGGTGTTGGCAGACAGCCAGCTGAGCATGAGCCAGCAGTGTGGTCAAGAAGGCCAATGGCATCCTGGCCTGCATCAGGAATAGTGTGACCAGAAGGACTAGAGAAGTGATCGTGCCCCTGTACTCGGCACTGGTGAGGTTGCACCTTGAGTACTGTGTTCAGTGTTGGGCACTGCAGTATAAGAAAGACATTGAGGTGCTGGAGCGGGTCCAGAGAAGATTAGGGCAATGAAGCTGGTGAGGAGTCTGGAGAAAATGACTTATGAGGAGGGGCTGAGGGAGCTGGGGTTGTTTAGTCTGAAGAAAAGGAGGCTGAGGGGAGACATTAGTGCTCTCTACAACTACATAAAAGGAGATTGTAGAGAGGGGGGTGTTGGTCTCTTCTCACAAGTCACAACCGATAGGACAAGAGGAAACGGCATCAAGTTGTGCCAGGGGAGATTTAGGTTGGACATTAGGAAAAACTTCTCTACCAAAAGGGTTATCAAAGACTGGAACAGGCTGCCCAGTGCTTGAATCACCACCTCTGGATGTATTTAAAAGCTACTATTTAATAGTCTACATGTGGTGCTTAAGGATTTGGTGTAGTAGTGGCCCTGGTAGAGTTAGATAATGGTTGGACTTAAAGGTCTTTTCATAGCAATTCTGTGTGATCCTCTGTATTTATGTAGCGTCAGTGCTTTTCTAGATTTGCCATCACAGGGCTCCAGTTATGTTACAGCACTTCTCACAATTAGCTCTGTGTGAGACATGTATATTAATGGCAGTGGAAATCTCTTCCAGAGGGACTGTTCCGCTTCCTTTATGGCTATTTTGGTTTTATGTTCCAGTTGTCATCCTAATAAGCAACTGCCTAATCAGATAGCAAATGATCCTT
This sequence comes from Actenoides hombroni, assembly GCA_024336885.1. NCBI lineage: Eukaryota > Metazoa > Chordata > Aves > Coraciiformes > Alcedinidae > Actenoides > Actenoides hombroni. Next base: position 965,056 of record WUAM01000292.1, read on the forward strand.
AAAGACCTCATGATGCTGAATGCAGTCCAGGGACAGCAATGAGACAGGAAAGGACAGTGCTATGTGAAAGAGGAAAATAGATTTTTTATTAATAATTGAAATATCTTTCCCTGGATTTCCAAGCTGCTGAGTTCAGTAGTCACAATTCTACTGTTTCCTTAGGTAGAGGGACAGCAATCCCAAAGAACAGGCTTTTGGCAAGATGAGTGACCAAAGACTTGCACGGAAAATAGAGGAGCAACTGATTACAATTGCTAACACAGTCAGAAAGTGTGAAATGCTGGTCTGAGGTCCCAAAAGACTCGAAAGCTCCACAGCTGTTAAGTAAGCCATCAGAAGTTCAGTACAATCTATCTGCCATTAGACTCCACAACAATTCAAAATTATTTTATTTTTCTTTCCCTGAGAAATGTTTTCCAGATTTCCTCTATTTCTGTTTCTTGCCAGTGATGTAAATACCACAAGAATAGACTATCTCAAAAGTGTTCTGGCAAACAATTCAGGTGCTGGCTGAGACTCTAGTGTGCATTGGCTACATTAGGCTTTTATAATGTGTCAGCTAGCCCCTGATAGCTACCATGTGGTGATAACGATTATTCAGTCCTAGCATTAAATGAGATGGAGAAAGAGCATGTGTAAAGTGGGAATCCATCTTTGCAACCATGCTCTCATTTCTACACTTGCTATATTTCCTGGAAAAGAGATGAATTCAGAGGTCTGGGCTGTTACCACTGAAAGAAGACCTGCTCTTCCCAGCCTCATATCTATGAGTTCATCACTACTATTTGTCGCCACTATGTCTTCATCTTTTTATTTTTCCCCACCGAGTGATGCCGAGGTTGTGGAGAACTTAGTGCAACTTGTACGTCTCCTTAAAGCAGTTAATGGTCCCAGAGTTCGTTGGAGAAAATTGACTGTGTCAGAGTGAACGAGTTGCTGCTGGGCTCATCAGCCCCACCAAAGTCAGGGCTTGCACTCTGCTGATATTTTGGAGTTGCACATCAGGTATAATTTAATACTGGGAACCCAGAAGTGTCTGCCTGGACTGGAGAAAGCCTAACCACTCTGTTCTGCGTGTCAAATTAACTACCCAGTAGTGTGCTACCCTGGCTAAATGATCACCTGTTGGCCAGCTGCCATACCACAAAGCTCCCCATACAACCCTCTCAAAAATGGAAACTTGTTATTCTGGAGCTGCCCTGTGAATACCTGTTCTGTCAAGGCTGGAGGGAAATATTTTGGGCAGGCAGGCTGAGAAAACAGAGAGGTGTTGGGTGTCAGAATTGATTTAAATGGACTGTAGCTTTGCATAGGAGTGATGGAGCTCAGCAGTCAGAGAATGGGAGGTAGCCAAGGTGGGAGGCTCAGGGGCTGAAGAAAGTGTTCAAGAGATAAGCCTCAGAGGCCTGAGAAAATCATTTGGATGAAAGAACAGATCATTGTCTGTTCCCACTCAACATGTGAGGCCTTGCTAATCTTCATTAGCATTCACAGGTAGAAATTGCCTTCTGCTGCTGATTAACTGCTGCTAGCAATGGAGGTTGCTCCCCAGGGCCCTTTGCAGGCTCTGAGTGACAGATTAACCCTCAGCAAATGGCCTTTACTCAAGTCAGCCATGGAGTAAATGGTGCACTACACAGAGCAGGTAGTGACTGCTTATGAGGCCTGTCTGAAGATCCTTTGAGGGTGATGAGCACTTCTGTGTGTTTCTCCACCCAAAAGACCTATGTACCTAAAGCCCCTGAATTATCCAGACCGGAAGACCTACTAAATCACATTGCATCTCCCTCACTCCAAAGGAAACCATGCTGGATAGGGGTTGGTGAACACCAGCTGTCATCCAGACATGCAACCAGGATACAGACAGAGTATGCCTAGGAGCTGGAAAGTGGTAAAATGGGATCCCTGGATAAAGATGCGACCATGACCTACAACCCCAGGAGTCTGTCAGCCTGAAGATCTCTAGCCTGAGACACTGCTCAAAGCAGATTTGGCTGTGAGAACAAATCAGATTGCTCAGGGCTCACTCCAGCTGTGTTGTGTAAGCTTTCTGGGCAATCCATCCGCTTTACTGCCCTCATGGAACGAGTTTCAGCTCTCTGAGAGATTTTCCATGCTTCTATGCCACCAGAAGGCCAAGAAAGGGGACAACACATTCACAAAGGATGACAGAAAATGCACCATTCGAAGTCAACTCTTAGCCCTATAACCTTTTCGTTGACCACAGTCCACTCAAACCAAATCACATCAGCTAGCATAAGTAGTCTACACCAGACTTTTTCAGACTACTGGTTGCTGTCACACAGGAATCACAAAGCAAGTTCACTCATGTAAGTGTATGGTAAAGCATAGCTTTATATGCACTGTTAAGCAAACAAACCTTGTTCTTGCAACTTGCAGTCTCAAATTCCCAGGGTTGAGCTGAGTTACACCACCCTGTTCTATGCTTCTTTACCTCAGGATGCTGGAAATAGACCATTCAATGAGTCATCTTCTGGGGCCAAATACCTTTCCTGCTGTAGGTTCATTACCAAGAAATACCACACTTCCTCTATCCTCCAGAAGCTTCACTAACCCTACAGGTCCAAGTGCCTGAACACTGAGTGACACCACAATGCTACCATACCAGGATCAACACAACAACAGCAAAAGGCTATCCAGGTCCCCAAGAAATCTGGAGAAATTGGAGTGCACAGGAAACCAAGTGGCAACCAATTATATCATTGCAAGATGAAGTCTAAGGAATGAAACTGAACACAAGGAGCTCTTCTGTCGCCCATGGTGTGTTGCCTGACACACTGTGCAGTCAGAGTACAGATTCTTCCTGGAAACAAAGACACAGAGCTTTCATTTTGTTCAGGTGGAGAATACTTTACACGACTACTTTCCTAGTTATAAGATGACATTAGTTCTTCCTATTTTCTAATTAACTTTCTACCCTTATTTCAAACAGCCATAGATACCTAAACAGATTTGGGACAAGCAACAGGCACCTTAGATAAATATGTTAATTACAAATATATTTCACTCCTTTTCCAAAACTATTTTGAAACTGTTCTTGCACTTGGCAAAGTTATCTACCTCAAATTGTTTCCTCCCCACACCGTAATGAGCCATTTTCTTCCTTGTCTTACACTAGTTTGCTCTACAGTCTGTTGCCTGAGATTCTGACCATTTTCAGAAGGCTTTCTGGCTTAGTCCACCTCTCAGACAAAGACTTTTTACTGTATTTTCTTCCTCTTCTTGATAACCATTAACATTGCATACAAGAAATCCTTCCAAAATCCATTTTATATCAGGATAGTATAAATACATTGTGCTACGTGTCACCGTGACACATTTGCATTTACATTGTTCATTCGTTTATTATAGTAAAGATAAATTCATCATAATTTATTTTTGCTTGCCAAATGCAAAGATGCTCAACTCTTTGATAATCACTTTGCTGGGCACAGACTATCATGTGACGGCCTGATCTGTCACCCCATAAACAGTTGAGCTGTTTTAGTCTTTTTTTTTTTCTTACACAGCTCTGTTAGCACTCCTGGTGACCTTGGTTCATACTTTTCAAACACATCGCTCTGCAGGGTCTGTGAGTCTACAATAATTATGCCATAACTTACCAGACCTTCAGCATTAGAGAGTCTCACCATTTCAGGCTTGATGTGACATCTCTGACAAATAGTTTGCTCAAAGATGTTTTCTGAGCTTCCACATAGTACACAGGTGCGCATCAACACTAGCAGCTTTTTAATCTAGTCTGATTTTTTATGTTTGGACTGGCAGTCTACTCCAAAAAGAGGACCACATATGTTTCACTATCATCTTGGGCTTCCTGAGAATGTGAATGATCAACAGGCTTGATAAGGCCACAGTATTAAGCAGCTATTACAATGGTATGTAGCATGCAAGACTTCTAAATCGCATCGGAAGTTTAGTGGTCTCACAAGTCCTTTGTGTTGCTCTTTCTGCAATTAGAAGTCTAATGCTGCTTTCACAGGCGTTCCCAAAGTATTAGGACATCTGCGTATGTTTTAAAATACTGTTTGTAGGAGAACTGGTTTCCAGATAAAGCTTTGTTATTTGCTATAAACTCAAAGGGGTAGCTATTTGATGAGGTGTTACGTGCATTGTGACTGTTTTGCACAAACAGGAGCTCTAATTCAGGGAAGGCTTGAAGAATTTAGTCAACATCTGAACCTATGACACAAAAAGGCTAATAGGAACTGCTGTGAAAGTCAAGAGGGTTGTAGTGTTTAATGGGGAATGGCAAAAAAACATGGTACGTGGATCACATTCAGTTTTTGAAAGTTTTGGATAAGGCATCAATGTGATGACACCCCTGACAATACAATTATAGCAGAAGCAGTAAGAATTCTGCTTGTTTGCAGAAGAAGACTTCAGAATGGAGTATTGTGAGGACCCACATAATGGTATTTGGGCACTGCATGTTAAAACTGTTTCTTTTCTAGTTGCTTCTGGAGGAACATGACAATTGTTATACCTGACCAAATGGGAATAAAATGTGCGCTGGTGTCCTTTCAACAGCCAAGTTTGTGGAATGGAATAATGGGAAAAGCTCTTTCCTAATTTCTGCCAGCAGAAATGAAGGGGTTCATACTATTGCTTTTAAAAACATTATTTCCCACCATAACTTCATTATTCTCTTCCACCATGCCCACTTTTGAATCTCGTTTAACTATTGACACAGTCCTCAGATGTTTTTGTGACCGCTATGGATTCATTATGAACTATGTAAAAAAACCAGTCTCCTTAGGATAACCTTCTAATTCTGCCACTCCAATTCAGGTATGCATTTTGCTCTTGTTAACATTGCCCCTCCTCCATCTCCCCTTTCTACAACGAACAGATTTGGTCTGCTCACTCATCTGGAAGTCTGTCATGCTTAGACCATTTTTGTCATCTGACACAAACACTTTCCCATAAGTTAGCTGGAGCTGTTCTATACCTGGACATTTCCATCTGTGTGGCTGCAGTGCAGTCCAGCAGCGTGCAACTCAAAAGCATCCTGCCAGATTTGGATCCACTATGCTGCCAGCTCTGCCATTACCAGCCAATTCTCATACTGTTCATCTGAATGAAGGAAATGAAAACACTGGAATACGTTTCAAAATTGGCTGGCAAATATTCACTTGCCCACCTGAGCCATCTGCAAGTATGGTGTATGATCTGGTTTGAAACCAGAAGCCCAAATGCTGTAAAACTCAAACATGGTAAGCTTGTGTGCAGACAGAGCAGTACATCCTATGTGACTGTGAACTTTTTACTGACTTGCATTAAGGGCCTGGCTGTATCTGCCTGTAAAATCAAATTATAGAAATGGAAATGAGTAAATCTCTACCCTCCCTCAGCAACTCCATGCTTGCAGAACAGCAGGTGCAAGTTTCATGGGCAGGTCAAGGTCATTTTCAAAATGTGTCCCTTTGTGTTAGGTTATCAGACAAAGATAATCTTTTCCTTCCTAAAAACCCACAAGAACACAGGCTTCCAACAGAATCTGCATTACCTTGCTTTTGCCAGCAAGCAACCTTTCTGCTTCATAAATCTGATCCCTAATTTTCATCATCACTGTGACACAAATCTAACACCAGGTCTAAGGATCTTTAGCTTCTCAGTGATAGGTGAGGAAACAGAGATCCACACACGAGTAAACAATTGCTCCTAAGTCTTTCCACATAGTTTATCTACCTGTTCTCTTTTGGCCTTTTTGTGCCTATCACCAAGATAAGTAAGGTGGCTTGTGGTTAATGCATTGAATTCTCATCTCCCTACCTCACGGCTTTCCAGATGACATCATATACCAATAGGTCTGACAGAGATCCTTTTCATTCTGATACCCTTTGAGGCACAAGCAAAGTCTTTCCAACCTAATCAATATCCTTCCTCAATGCATGCTGACCTATCCTTCCTGCAGAATTTTCAGGCTTTCTCCCTGACGTGAGCTGCATCCAAAGGCTACCTTCCTCCTAAAGAAGGTAGAAATTGTTTGGTGGTATTAGCACTGCATATGCTCTCTCAAGGGAGGTATTCTCACAGCTTCCTTCCCAAATAACTTGGGCAGAGCTCTCATCATCCTACCAGCAGGCTCAAAGCAGCCAAGTTCAAGAGCTTATTTCAGGGATATGAGATTTCTGCATGACCTTGTACAACACAAGAACTTTCCCAGTTTAGCAATTTCCCCAGAGGTGTAACTCTGAAACAACCCCTGAAACACCCCCAGTACAGCTGCTCTGAGAGCACTTCCCAGACGCACCACGTACATTCCTCTTGGGATTCACAGTGGCACTACCCCAAACTGTTTCTCATTAGGAGCAACACACACTACCTCCTCTGTGCCATCCCCTCCCGCCTCCCTTCCAATGCATTCCCCCAGCTACAGGTCTTCTCACCTGGCTGTATTTCTCAGTGTCCTCACCTTTTGACTGTCCTTTTCATAGATTTAGTTATTGTTATTATTATTATTATAGAATGAGGCCTCCCATCTTGTAAACATCATATGCACTTTTTTTGTTGTTGTATACTGTGTATGTGCGCATATTCACACATAGTCAGCTTCTTTCAGCCTCACAAGCAACCCAGTTTTCTTTGCATCCATCTGATGCACCCATCCTTATTTACTATGCCATAAATCTTGGGCAATCAGCTAACTTCATTAGACACACTTTCTATACTTCCTCTCAGATTGTCAGTAAAAATACTCAATAGTGCTAAAACAAAACCAGACCTCCTTGGGACCATGTTAGAAACACAGCCCCCTTTATTGAAGATTTGTTGTTAGCAAATACAGTTTTGAGTCACTTAGCTGGTTTTTGTTTAATATGTGCAATTGTGTCTCATCCGAGTCCTGGTTTTCAGTCAGAATGCAAAATATTTTTAAAATCACATTTTGAAGGAATTGAACCCTGCATTAACAGCATTAGCTTTATCATCCAGGACCACAATCTTTTCAATGAGCAAAGTGAAGTTATTTTAATAGAATCCCTTTTCCACAAAACCTCATTGACTAACAGTCACTGAATATCTGCACTTTAACTGGTTTTTGATTGTGTCCCACTGTTATTTTTTCCCAGTATCACTATCACCCTAATTGACCTATAGCTTCCCCTGTTAGGCCATTTGTCACTTTAAAATGTCAGCAGACTACCTTCTTAATGTTTCATAGGAATCGTTCCAGTTCTTCAAAACTTGAGAAATTAAATCCAGTATCGCAGAAAGCTTGATGATCCACTTAAAAAATAAACCCTTGACTGCAGATTAGCCGGGTCTTCTAACTTTAAGATATTTAAACTTTCATAGTCACTGCTTTACTCAGTTAGCACTGGGTTGTGTCACATCTAGCAGTACACTACTTTAATGCAATAGATATATATTTATTTTTTTTTTAGCTAGTTTCCAAGTTTTGTTCTCCAGGAATTGCACAGGCTCTTGGCTCCTTTTCAGAGGAAGATAGTGTATTAGAATCACAGAATCATGGAATGGTTTGGGCCAGAAGGGACCTCTAAAGGTCCTCTAGTCCAGACCCCCTGCAGTGAGCAGGGACATCCTCTACTAGATCAGATTACTCAGAGCCTTTTCAAGCCTCACCTTGAATATCTCCAGGGATGGGGCCTCAACCACCTCCCTGGGCAGCCCATTCCACTGTTCTACCACCCTCATGGTAAAGAACTTGTTTCTAATACCCAATCTAAATCTACTCTTCTGTAGTTTAAAACCATTGCCCCTCATCCTGTCACTACAGACCTTTGTAAACAGTCCCTTTCCCACCCTCTTGTAGGCCCCCTTCAGGTACTGGAAGGTTGCTATTAGATCTCCCCAAAGCTTTCTCCTCTTCAGGCTGAACAACCCCAGCTCCCTCAGCCTGTCTTCGTAGGAGAGGTGTTCCAGCCCTCTGATCATCTTTGTGGCCTCCTCTGGACCCACTCCATCAGGTCCATCTCTTTCCTGTGTTGAGGGCTCCAGAGCTGGACACAGTACTCCAGGTGAGGTCTCACCAGAGCAGAGCAAAGTGGCAGAATCACCTCCCTCCATCTGCTGGCCACTCTTTAGACTTCAGTATTCTTTAGAATAGACCAGACTTTAGAATTCTTTAGACTTGTCTTATTTCACAGAAAGCTTGCAAATTTGCTGAGCAGCTGTCACATCTGAGGCATTCTAAGAGGGCATTGAGCAGTAAGTGCAGTGCCTTTTTTAACCATGAAGGTGATGTTGACCAGCCAGGACACTACCATGTGCGCTTCAGTCCCTCTCGTGCTCTTTCAGCCTCTTCCTTTCTTTTTGCAGTTGTCAGTGTGGTGTGTGTAACAGGATTCCGCCGAAGCCATGCAGCACTTTCCATTCTCCCCGGCAGTGTTATGCACATGCTCTGCTAGCTCAGTTAATCCCTGTATTTCTCGAGAATGGAGGTCACCTCCTGGGAGAGGACCGAAGGGAGATTCTTCCTCCTATGTGGGGGACGCCAAATACAGCAACACATGGAGCCAGTTGGTGCGAGTTTGTGAACAAACTGTGACACATAAAAAATGATCTCTCTAGTGGGTGGGGTTTTTTTGACATTTCCAAGCCACAAAGTGACTATTAAAATGCAAAATTCAAACCTATTTAACAGAAATCCAGAATCCAGGCCTATTTCATCCTGTGGCTGCCACAGGTTGGTAACAAGCTGGGAAGGAGAAGGGAGATTTCCCTGCAGTCATTTCTGATTCTAGCACTTCCTATTTGGTTTTCCATGATGTGGTGCAAAGGTGGAAGGACCGAGCTCCCCTTAGTTGAGGAATATGAAGGTGACTTACTGGCTTTCTGCATTTGCACCCTCTGTCATCCTCTTCTTCAGTGACAGTGTTCTGGGGATACATCCAGGGTAGTTCTCCAGCATTCTTCTTTGATGTGCTTTTGGCATCAATGCCAATGTTGAACAGTCTTTTAAATAAACACAGATACAAACCAGCCAAGGCTCTGAGATGAAAATCAAAGGATCGAATAAGGGGATCTCTGTGGCATGCTCAGCTGGAGTGCTCTGGATAAAGCACCAGAGAAAGCGGGAATTGACTTCAACTTCCTTGGATCTCATGTTCTCATGACCTTGAAGAGTTAGAGAGAAGGGAAGACAGCTGGCATTTTATGCCAAGGTCACGAGCAGCACAGATAAGATTTTCTCTCTGGGCCAGCCAAAGGCATTATCCAGAGTACATGCTAAGTTTGATACAGCAAACATCACCACTTCTGGTGGCAAAGCAAGTCTCCTGTAAGGTCTTCTACACATAGGCCTGCTGCCACACAGCAATCCTTAGGGAGGCCTTAAAGGGGCAATTGAACCGACACACTTCTCAGTTACGTGTAGTTAACTTACCTGTAGCTAGGTTTGTTCCCTCAAGGACAGAGAAAAGTAGACACTGGACTAAGGTATTTTCAGGATCGGATGTGAGTTTTTTCCTTTGGAAGGGATAATCAGGTGTTGTGTATAATCCTACATCCGTTTTTGTCCAGTCTGGATCTCCATGTTTCAGTGACACAATCTTCCTGTCCCTAGACATCCTAATGAAAAACGAAAACCATGTAAGTGAAAAGTCCCCTAAATCCTAAACCCAAACAAAATCCTTGTTCTGCTCTTTCACTGTTACTCAACAAACTCTCCACAAATGGTGTCTGCACTTGTTATTTTCATAGTGGTAGTGGCAGTGCTGTCTGCTCTTGTCCTTTCTGTCTTGCAGCACTGGCTGGAGCACTAGCCTTGGCAGAACCCATTGTGAAAATCTTATCTTAAATCTGCCTTATCATTTTTAATACAAGAGAAGGTCTTAGCCTTAATGTCTTGGCTGAAGGCCAACCCAGGTAACTGCATACTGGATTCTTGTGGTTCCATGCAAGGTCAACTGCAGTCAAGGTTCTTTGGTGTTGCCTCAGGGCTTTATGCCATGCACTCCAATGCTCAACTCCTAACAAACTATGTGCTACATTATCACCTGAGCACCCAGTCCATAACGGTGTCTGCCTTCTCTCAGCATCACCTGAAGATATGTCACATTTCTATGCTTGAATAGATTTAATCCAGAGCCATAATGTAAATATTTTCCAAACTTTATGTCCTGTGTTGTGTACTGATGTAAAGACCTTACCAGAATGCAACTAGCAGGCATAGACTCACTAAAGCAACTAGGATTCTGAATTTCCTGATATTTTGAAATGGAAGTCTTAATTTTCATGTGATACAATTTTAATTTATTTTTTTTTCAGTGATAGAAACTTCTTCTACAAGCTATCTCTTCCTGTGCCCTGGTTCCTCTGGTTCCTCTTATCTAGCATTTTTCATGCCTCTGGGGACATGGGGATGTTTCAAGCTTGTATTGAAATCCACCAGATTCCTCTCATGCTCCTGACACAAGTCATGGCAAATAATTCTACCTACATGGCAGATCACCGGTGCTTGTGTAGCATCAAAAACTATAGTGAATGGTCCTGTATAACAGAGAGGGAAGAACAATTAAAACCTTGAAAGTAGGACTTATTTATTTGACAGTAAAGTTGTCAAAATTAATATGTTTTGTTCTATAGAAAGTTCTGATATCAGTATTTTTTTTGGATGCACATCTGGATGAAATCTTGAAACAAATCTGTCCTTTCTCAGAAAAAGTTTAGCTTCAGCTTGGTTTGATATAACTGTGTGTCCCTTGGAACTGCTGCAGTGCCTCAGGAGGGTGATACATCATGTTTCTCAGTCAACGAAGTTCCCAGCCAGCATCCTGTGATGTTTTGTGGCCATCTGACTCTCAGAGTACATTGCAAAAATTTAATGAGAGAGATGATTACGATGCATTATGGGAGTATGCTGTCTATAAATTAAAACGTCCACGAGGCACATAGTAACTCTTGTGGACATAAATTAAAACTGAGCTGTCCCATCATGAAATGTTTTAATTCAGTTTGACAAACCAAAGTATTTCAATTTGGGCTGAGCTAATTCAAAACAAAGCATTTTATTTTTCCCAATGGGGAGTAAAAAAACTCCAGCAAAATGCCATGGGGAAATTCAGAGCTCTTAAAGACTACATTTCCATTCAGAAAAAGATATTCATGGGAAATATCTGACCCTCTATAATACATACCCTATTTCCGCATATTTAGGTAAATATATAGATAAATATACTATCACCAATAAAGAAATATAAGCCAGGTCTGTTAAATATAGCTTAATGTGCTTAATATACAGTTTGTGATATTTAAATTACAGTTTGATGTATAATACCCAAGTAGCAAGTCGGACAGAGGAAGTCATGGAGCATTTATTTCTAAACCCTATATGGATGAATCTATATGTTGCCAGTTCTGTTCACAAGATGCTATTTTTCTGAGTGTCTTGGGAAGAAAGGGCGAGAGAGCTGAGAGGAAAAGATGATACATTCAGTATCAGCCTTGATGTGTTCACAGCCCTGACAGGCCCTCTATTGCTTCATTATTATCCTGCAATACTCCTAGAAACTGGGAAACATCTCATTACTGCTGCACAGTGTTCTGGCTTCCCCTTTTACAAGAGGAAATATTTTTCCCTGAGACAGACCTCTGCTATTGCACTGTGGCAGAAATCTAGTGTTTATGTATTTCTGGCAAAGGCCTACGTGCACCTTTTGTATTACCACTGTTTACTGGCAGAAATTTCACTTAATGGGAACTGTGAATTCTTTCACTCTGAGCTCCCAGAAATTTTTTTTTCCCAGTTTTTGTCAAAAGGATTTCTGTTTCCCAGAGACCAAAATTCTTTTTAGCCCCCAAAGCAGAGTTCTATCCCCAAGAATCTCTGCCATTGGAGATGGAAAGGTGCAAACAGCATCAAATCCAAACATCTCACAGTTTATAGTAAGATTTCACCAAGGGAAAAGCATGTATTTACACTCTTGTTATTCTTACTTCAAGCAGCATGAGTCATTGTAAACTGTTTTGGTCACAAAATAATGGCAATGCAGCTTTAGAAATTGAGGCTAACCGTTCTCACAGTGGCCTGCAGCCACTTGCAGCTGCAATGGGATGTCTGTAAGAGATGTGGCATCGACCTGGCCCGTGACACAAGACAGCCCACAGCCACTTCAGCTCTGGCAGGTGGATCCCACTTCCAGCAACAGCGAGGAGTCCTGTAGGAGGGGATATTTCTGGGATGCAACTGCCCCATGTGGGCTGCAAACATCAAGGATTTTGCAGGACTATGTAGACTCAGAGAGAGGGCACACAGGGAGAGCCATGTCCAAACTTCTCCTAGGCTTTTGGAGCCCACTTGGCCGTGATGGCAAAGAGCATGTGACTGTGAGCTACCTCCTGATAAGCAAACTAGACTGACTGGTTTTTGTTCCTCATTTTGCTCATTCAGATGGGTCTGATTTGCTGCTTCACCTCAGCTGTCTGTCTGGAGTTATCCATCCCCATGACCTTTCCAGAGTCACTGCTTTCCAGGATGTGTACCTGGCCCTCCCCATGTGGTGAGAGAATTCCATTCCATGTTGCTAGATGCATGCCCTGGCATTTGGGTTTCTTCAAGCTTATTTTTACTTGAAGGGTCCTGTTCTACCAGGTGATCAAGATTTCATCAATAGTTTGAATGAGTGCCCTGTCCTCCCCATCCTTTACCACATCACCAACTTTGTCTTCCCCACAAACTGTGCCAGGTGTGATTTCGTTGTTCTCACAACATCCTGGAGTGACAGACTTGTTTGTCCCTGTTTGCCGAGATTGCACGTCTGGTGTTTCCACTCAAAAGTATCACTGTAGAACATGAACTGAAAGTAAACAGAAAAACACCTGACAAAAGAAGCTGGAAAATACTGCCTCTGGAAGAGGGACACCAAAATACACTATGTTGTAAAACACGGGGCAAAACAACTGCCGGAGATAAGGATATAGTACTTAGTACTATCTGCTTTTATGTACATTGGGGCAACGAAGCCCCGTGAACGTTCCAGAGAGATACCAGCATCAAGAGAGACACAAGTCTGTGCAGTGCAGGTTGCCTTTTCTCAGTGTCCTGGGCCCTTGCTACGTGACAGCATCACCATCTGTAGCTGCAATTTTGAGCTACAAATAGCATGAAACATTTTTTCCTTCCTCCATGCCCACTATGCCATTCATGCCACCAATGTCCTCCTGCAGACCCATCCAGTCCTTATCCCATTTACCCTCCTCCTTCCCTACATTTGTGCCAGGCTTATTTTGAGCCCATTTATGTGAGCCATTAATCATAGTATGGTTAGTAATTTAAAAATAAAAAAAGAATTACTAGTTTGTGGACGTGACAAGTAATTTTCAGCTACTGAACAACTTGTCAAGGGATTTTATTTTTTTTTTCTCTTTGGTTGAAAATATTCTAGATACACCAGGGAGGTTTTTTATTTGTATGTTTGTGTAAAGAGAATATGTAAATGTGACAGAGGGGGTGAGATGGGAAACAGCCAGCTCTTGAGCAGTTGCTAAAAGATGACACTTTGTAAACTATGCTGATAAACCTCTGTGGGAGGAATAGCAAAAACTTAATTAGCACTGAAATATATTAGGAGAAGTCTTATTTTTAGAGTTATGAAAGGAGCCTGAAGGGACTTCTGGTTCTTAACTTCTTGTGCAGAAGCACAATGCTTTGACTCCACAGAAAGGTGAGAGGCTTGACAGGGAATAAGGTGACTGACAGTTTCCTGTGACCTAGTTCTGTTCAGTCTGCACATAAGTTTGCTGACTTCTAGGAAGGACAAAAAACAGGCTTGTCATTTCTGAGATCTAAACTAAAATGAAGATGTGTATAGTCTTGTCATCTGGGAAAGGACCTCAACTACAAGGTGTCCCAGATCAGTTTGCTGATGGTTGATTGAGTACTCTTGGGAAAGTCATTGAACCCTTTTGTACTTCACCTTTGTGCTGGGAAGTGGCAATAGCAGTGTAGTTGAGACACAAATAATTTTCCACGTTGTCAATATTTTTTGCTTTTAACGTATACTGTGCTTTTTTTTTGCATTAAGATGTGGCAAAAACCTTTTTTAATTACCTACAAAAGAACAGAGGTAGCAGATTAAACAGCTGGTAACTGTGAGGTAGGACTGCTCACCCAGCATGTGGGAGGCTCAAGACTAAGTCAAAAGTCTAACTCAGACAACTCTTCTTTGAATGTTAATATCTTAGCTGCCAGGCCCTTGACTAGTGTAGGTCAGGTCAGCCTCACTTTAGAGTGGAAGAGACCCTTCTTCTATCAAGTATTTTCCATTGAAAATAGCTCTGGCCCTGCAAAAAAAAAATGTGTCATTTCCTGATAAGAAGCTGTTCTATTCAAATATTCTTCCCCATTCCAGATAACATTTTGCACCTTTCAGTTTGAACCATTCTCGTTTGGTAGGTGGGCTTTGGATGACACTTCTGTTGAAGTGAAAGGAAAACATACTGTAAGCTCTTTGTGTCAGCAGCATTTAGATACTGCACTTATCTGAGGAGGCCACTCTAGTCTTGTGGGAGGTTTTACTGCAGAACACAAGATCAATAATGAATTAGTAATAACAAAACCAGAACAGTGAAACAAAAACAGCTGCTGGGAGCCATATGGGACCGCTGCTGTGGATGCCTCTTCCGCTGTGTGAAAAGTCAGAGGTGGCATAGCTGAACAGGAAAACACGGTGAGAAGATCTTTGTATAGCATCATAGAAAGAAGCCTAAAAATAGCCCAAATCTCCTTTCTCCACTTATTTAAATAAATCATCTTTCCACGGAGAACTGGCACTTTGCAACCTCACAGCCATATTTATAGGAGGTGGTAATAATTTGCAAGAATGGTCTAAGCTGGGAGGGAAGTAATTGATCTGGAGGGGCGCAACAGATTTGCGATGACTGATTTAAACTGCAACATGGTGAGCTGAGATTGAATAGCAGGGAACTTTATAAAAATGTCAGCTGAGGAAGAGAAAAGGCTTTGAGGAGGTGTGAAGGATTCAGAGAGCTTGGGGTGCATCAGGTCAAGGCTTGTGATCTCTCTGACACAGAACTTCTCCAGCAAACCAAGATATCAGTAAAGGAGGTGTTTGCAGCCCTGAGGGATACTAAGGACATGTCCAAGTTACTTTCAGTGGTGCTTTAGCTCTCCCTCCTTGCCCAAAAGGATGCAGTGTGGCAACACCATGTAAAAACAGCTTGTGACACCAAAGCATTCGAGTATCTGCTGGGGCTACCTAGCGTAAGGCTTCTGAGCCACGGGTGTTGGTGTGGTCTCTGGATGATTGTCAGCTGTAGGAAGAGCTGAGCAAATGCCCTGGGTGTGTCCAGCCAGTGTCAGTGCTGTACAGAGAAGACTAGCAACAGCTTTGCTGTTACCTTCAGGAGGCTGCATCCCATCTTCACCTGTACAGACACACATGGTTGTTCTGGGCTGGGGTTTCCAACTCTTCAGCAAAACCACTTCACTAAATCAGATGAAAAGCTGCCCTGTGTGACATCTCTCCATGGGTGTCCTGCTCCCTGGAGCTTGAGTAGCTCTGAACACTTCTCATCGCATCAAACAGATCCCTAGTTTCCACTACAGTTTGGAAGATAAACAAAGGGAAAACCAGCCCCGTTCAAGGAAGGGGAGCTCATAAGAAGTTTTGAATATAAGTGAAATATAAATGTCCGTGTACCATACTGTGACAAGAAACGCTGTTCTGAGCCACATACATCTGCACTTTTCTATGTTTTAAGATCCTCCCTAGGCTAGCTGGCAGCATTGTAGTTTAGTAACTGCCACATGTTGTCAGACACTTACTGTCCAAGGAAGGGTGCTGAAGAACCCATCAACTCTAATGAGCAAGAAAGTTTTCTTGTTTGATGGGAATTATTTATTCAAGCCTATTTCAAAGATAGGGAGGAGGCTACAGACAAATTAGATCTTAGCTGTTAAAAGCATCCAGCTTTATTAGAAATTGTTGCTAGAGTACAAGCAATATTTTACAGCCTGTAAAATCATTCCTTCTGGGAATTTAATCAGTGGGAATTTCCTTCCCTTTGCTTTCATATCCTCCTGCTATACACGCTGGAGGGAGAAGAAAGTTATCAGACATCAGGGCATACTGAAATAGATATATGAAAATGTCTGCATCTTCACAGCTGTCTCTCCTTAGAGTACTGCCTCCTAGAGATTGTCAGCCTCTCCCAAGTTTCATGGCTATCTCTGTTTGACAAACTAAATTGCTGCTGCAACTTTTGCCTCCTTCTTCTTGATTTTCACTCCCAGTTCCTGCCCACTTTGAGAGCAGTGGCTAAGGTGACATTTCTGTTTGTCTAGCTGGTCCCTCAGAAGACCACTGCCAGGGACAATGCACTCTGGGATTTCCTACTACATAGTAATGGGAGGAAGGCAGGCTAGAAAGAGATGGATCCATCTGCTTAATTGGAAAGTTCCCTGCACCCCGAAAAAGAACAGTACACAAATTTACTTATGGGAAGGCAGTCATGTGCCATCCAAGACTGGTGGCAGAAACAAGCTGCTGAGGACTTCCTCTGTTAATTGAACAACTATTAATCATGTTTTGGTACATAGTCCAAGCTTGTACATAGCAGATAGGGTGTCCAGTTGCCACTTGGACTTCTGAGAACCCACTGTGCTGTGGCAAGCACAGGCCATGATTAGTGCTAACCGTACCGTGAAGTGGTTGCAAGCTGAATTGAAACATGTTATGTGTATAGCCACTAACGGGATTGTTTTGGAGTTTGAGAAAGAGAGTGGAGAAAAGATCAAATACAGTACAAGGAAATCCCTAAAAGACAGAAAGACTCGAGTTGTTGAAGGGAGACTGCGGTTTTAAGGAAGCTCACTGTACCAAATCTTCTAACCTGACAAGGTGCTAAAAATAATTGATATTTTTGTTCCATCTCCAGCAGCATCCATGTTATTCCTAGCATGGTCATGACTTAAGTTTCAGACTCCACCTGCCAGCTTAGGGGAGATCATTTCATTGTGTCAGCTGTCTCAGACGCAGGTGTGCCCAGCATTGCTAACCTGCTGCAGTGATCTGTCATGACACCAGTCAAATTCAGCAGTAGTCCTTTACCTGTATTTATCTGAGTGACAGCCTCTGCCCTACCTGCCACAGTAAATGCCTTTAGAAATCAATTCAATACCCAGGGGCATCACCTGTGGCTAACCTCAAAGGCAGTTGGATCAAATCATTAGGGTATCATCAAATCATTCAGCAAGTCTGGTTTCAGGTGTCTGCAATGAAGCAGTTTATGACTTAGTGGGCTGCCCTGTGTCCTTTTTACAGTCAAAATGAGAAAGAAGTATGTTTTAGGACCTGATTTATTTTACTCATTTTAGGTGCCTACATTACAACGAGTTAACTATCATTCTGTAAAAGGATATTATGCACCCAGACATCTAACTCAGAGGAAGATGCCCACATGTGGTCAACTGCATCCCACTCATTGTGACTGATGTGGAGAGAGTTCATCATACTTGCTTACATTTAGAGTTTATACTGTTGAAAATCCTTTGCCAAAACCAGCAAGCCTCTTCACATGATGAGACAGCACTTAGTGTTATGTGGTTCTCAGTTACTCCTTAAAAACTGAAGAAATTAAAAACTATAAGTGCAAGGAACTCTGTAGTGCAACATTGACCTTATCACAAAAGAGCATTTTTGGTATGTGAAAGCCTAGCTTCCAATCACAGCTTCTGACTGATTGTTCCAGGACCTTAATTCAGCCACTAACTTAAAAAAAAAAAAAAAAAAAAATCATAAATGCTCTCTGTAATAAAAATGGATACAGGAAGAGAAAAGAAAAAAAACCAGAATGTGCTAAGAAATACAGTTCAAATTGTTCTCACTAAAGCATAGGCAAATGTGTTGCCAAAACAAGGCAGAATAAACCTGTAGCTAGTATGTAAAATAGCCCAAGTGACTAAACAGTACTTGACAGAGCAAGATTACAGCTTGAGGTTACTGACAGCTCATTGCCTAGGAACTTATTAGATGCAAATATGAAAATAAATAGCTTATTTTCACTGCAAGGAGCAAAAGTGATTTTATGTGAATTAGTTGAGTTTCTTGAAATTCTTCCATTCCTTCCAGCATGAAACAATAGTTGTAAAAACTATATGTATTATTTGGAACACAGTAAGTAGTTTTGCTGTGAATTTCCCTAGGTTATGTGATAGGAAAAGCAAGGAAAATATATCTGTGTTGAATTTGAAAGGCAGGGACTTGTCCATCTTCCATGGCTCCAATTATTTCACTTGCATTTGATCAGAATGAAAAAGTCATAGAAGATTTAAAATTGACTAAAACCTCATGTCTTTCAAATGCTTTGTGGAGTGTCTCTAGGTGCTTATAAATCCAAGCATCACTTCAGTATTTAACAGGGAGAGGAGAAGAGAGCAGTGAGTATTGTCTACTTCTACTTGAGCAAGGCTTTTGACACTGTCTCTCACAACATCCTCATAGGTAAGCTTAGGAAGTGTGGGTTAGATGAGTGGACAGTGAGGTGGATTGAGAACTGGCTGAACAACAGAGGTCAGAGTGTTGTGGTCAGCAGCTCAGAGTCTCGTTGAGGGCCTGGAGCTAGAAGAGTTCCCCAGGGGTCAGTGCCTGGTCCAGTCTTGTTCAACATCTTCATCAATGACCTGGATAAAGGGACAGAGTGTACCCTCAACAATCTTGTTGATGAGACAAAACTGGGAGGAGTGACTGACACAGCAGAATGCTGTGTTGCCATTCAGTGAGACCTGGGCAGCCTGCAGAGTTGTGTGGAGAGGAACCTAATGAAGTTCAACAAGGGCAAGCTGTTGAGTCCTGCACCTGAGGAGGAATAACCCCATGCACCAGTACAGGTTAGGGGCTGACCTGCTGGAAAGCAGCTCCATGGAGAAGGACCTGGGAATCCTGGTGGACAAGTTAACCATGAGCCAGCAGTGTGCTCTTGTGGCCTAGAAGGCCATTGGTATCCTGGGGTGCATTAAGAAGAGTGTGGCCAGCAGCTTGAGGGACGTTCTCCTCCTCCCTCTACTTTGCCCTAATGAGGCCACATCTGGAACACTGTGTCCAGTTCTGGGGGACAGGGAAATACTAGAGAGAATCCAACGGATGGCTACAAAGATGATGAGAGGACTGTAACATCTCTCTCATGAGGAAAGGCTGAGAGACCTGGGGCTGTTTAGCCTGAACAAGAGAAGGCTGAGAGGGGTTCTTAGTAATGTTTACAAATATCTAAAGGACGGGTGTCAATAGTCTCTTCAGTGGTGCCCAGTGATAAGACAAAGGCCAAGGAGCACAAATTGGAACACAGGAAATTCCACCTCAGCATGAGGAGAAACTTCTTTCCTGAGAGAGTGATGGAGCTTGGAACAGGCTGCCCAGAGAGGTTGTGGAGTCTCCTTCTCTGGAGACATTCAGAACCCTCCTTGACACATTCCTGCAAAACCTAATCTAGGTAAAACTGTTTTGTCAGGGGTTTGGACTAGATGATCTCCAGAGGTTCTTTCCAACCCCTACTATTCTGTGATTCTGTAACAAGTGGAGATTTTGATGGTAACATGTAACTGTTTGTTCATTCTGTCTTGTGGCACCAAGTAGTTGTGGTGCACTCTGATCTAACTAATCGTTCCTTCTCTACAGCTTTTCTTTGTAGTTCTTGCACTACTGGTTGCTAAATTTGTGAAATCCTCAATATTTTAAGCCCTGAACAAAATCATAGTGTCATAGAATATCTTGAGTTAGAAGGGACTCATAAAGACCATTGAGTCCGATTCCCATACAGACCATTTATTTATATAAATGTATTTGATTCTTTACCATCTCTCAGCTGTAGGTGATGCAGTCTCTTTGCAGTTGTAAGGAACTGTAAATGGCACAGTTGCCTAGGTCAGTTCCCTGGACAGTGCATATGCATGTGGTCTACACGATGAAGAGGAAAACTAAGCAGTCCACATGTGCTGCACACTGGCTATTGATCTGATCATCTGTCAAGGATGGAGCCTTTTGTAACCAGAAGAGCAGCACCAGGGTCTACATGACCCTGGAGCCTCAGCCTTGAGAGATCATAGAATCATAGAATATTAGGGGTTGGAAGGGACCTAGAAAGATCATCTAGTTCAACCCCCCTGCCAGAGCAGGATCACCTATATCAGATCACAGAGGAACGTGTCCAGGCGAATTTTGAATGCCTCCAGAGAAGGAGACTCCACAACCGCCCTGGGCAGCACGTTCCACTGCTCTGTTACCCTTACTGTA
>WUAM01000292.1:985386-1004965 GCA_024336885.1 Actenoides hombroni
GGAAGGAAGGAAGGAAGGAAGGAAGGAAGGAAGGAAGGAAGGAAGGAAGGAAGGAAGGAAGGAAGGAAGGAAGGACGAACTGGAGACTAATAACATAGAACTGAAGGGAAAAAAGGTGAGATGACAGATTATTAAATAATGATAAAAAATAGAAGGAAAAAAGCCTGTAAGAATGATTACAGAACTACATAAAACCTTATTGGTTTGTGTTGCTTTCTGCATAAATGGCTAAGTCTGATTAAAAACCTAGGGAGACGGGTAACTCCCTCCAGAAGGAAAATGAAATTGGAAGGTTTCCTTGCTCATGGGCAGTGCTATGCCGATTCTTCTTTTCCTCAGCTATTCCAGAAACTTATATTACGGTCATTGCTTCTACTCATTTGTGCCCTGCATTGTAAACTGGGAGAATAACTTCACTGTACAGACAAGGGGAGTACTTTGGGCCACCCTGAAATTTTGCCATCTCTAGTGAAGAAGGTTTAAATAGTGACAGAAGCTTTACAGCACAACACAGGCAGCAAAACAAGACACTCCATCTTGGGGAGATGACACATACCAACTTCTAGGCTTGTTATTGATGTCCTATCAGATACAACCACATCGGATTATCCTGGCAGGAAGGGTAACCCACAGCACAGAAGGTGCAAACAGTCATTTTAACTCACTGCAGGAATACATGCACTCACACATGACACATTTTGAGGATGTTAGCATGCGGAAGGGACAGCTATCAGCTCAAGAGAAGCATAAAGCATTTGTAGCCTTCTCAACACATTCCTGCCCCAGGCATTTTAATACAGCAACAAGCTACTTCTTAAAAACAAAGGACTGAAACTCTGACTAGTATTTATTTGGCACACACCTGGTTTTACTGGTGAAGATCCAGATTCAGGAAAAGAGAAGAAGGGATAAAAGTCAAGAACTTTTGAACTGAAGTCCTTGAAAAGCAAAGGCTCGTGAAACCACAATGGCTCTAAATAAATGTTTTGTCTGAACAATAACTCTTTACCACTGAATAAGTACATATAACACCAACAATAGCAACAAGGAAAAACAGGCATGCTTTAAACAAACAAAACCCCTCCAGTCCCACCCTGAACCCTATGCAGTGCTGGAACGTAATTACTTGGGTATACCATCCCAAGGAGGAGTTTTTATCAACCACTGGCTGGATTATATTTTCTCAAAGAAATAAACTGTATGCGTATGACTTTCTATCACTTTATGAAAACAAAGTTACGTAAAAGCTGGTTATTTGCAGCGTAACCTTTCTGAAGAAACTTCAGCTGATGTCAGGTAATTATTTGTCACCCGAATCTAATACTTTCCACCCCGTGCCAAGTCATTTCCATGGGATCTGCAGGGTGTGATGTGGATCAGAAATACCTTCACCATCCGTCACTGCTGAAAATCACTGGGGCTGGATCCATCTGCCTGTGTTTACCCAGCAACCAGAGTCGCGTTGCTAATGTGAAGGTCGCCCCATGTGAACCCATCAATCAGCGAGCTGGTGTTTTCAGCCCAGTACCAATATCAGAAATAAGTTCAAGGGAACAGCTTTTAACCCTTCACTGTTTCCAAATGGCCAGATACGAACAACTATCCTTCATGGAAGTAATTTTCAAAGTCACATCCAAAGTGAGCTTTAGTATGCAACTTACATGCTGTCCCGGTGAGATACCCTGTCACCTACCCATCCAAAATTGTAATTTACCTGCTGAACACAGTGCAATACACACAGTGTAGCTAACAAAGCTCTAATTTCTGGGTTTAAATTTCAAGACAGCTCCTACAGTGTGTGTTCTGAATGGATTACCACCCATACTAAGAATACAGTTTAAACACTTCAACTCAGAACACAATGTTACATTTAATGACAAGTAGCTTTTGATTTTCTGTAAGGTTGAAACAGTTGCTATGTTTATTTATTTCTAATTTGATTTTTGGGGGGAGGTCTATGTCAAGATTATAAATGTAGTCAGCTGCTCAGTCATACTTCAAGGTAACGTGCCATGTGCCTTTTTGTTTTGTACAGCCCCATGCCTTCACGCTCCTTTTGTGATTAAAGCTAGCCAGACTAATTAATTCAAAAGATTATTTCTATTTCTAAACTGCCTGCAGACAGACTTGGATTTCCACTAATTTCTTTCTTGTCTGAAATTGTTCGATGGATGAGTTGTCCAAGCATACCTCAGACTGTAAACTCTTCCTAACTGACCTGCAATGATTGATCCAACCATCTCATGTTCCCAGTACTGGTCCTGGGGGACTTGTCTGTCTGTGTGTGTGTTGGAGCACTGAACAGAGAAGAAAAGATTTTGAAAAAGGTACATGCTACAAAGATTCACAATTGCAACACCTAAATTAGCTTATCTTGGATCATATGGAAAACAAAGTTATATAAAAAGGACAAGATCTTCACGTACCACTGAAGTGTATTCACTTGAATCATAGAATTGTTTTGGTTGGAAGGGACCTTAAAGATCATCTGTTTCCAACCCTCCTGCCATAGGCAGGGACACCTCCCACTAGACCAGGTTGCTCAAAGCCCCATCCAACCTGGTCTTGAACATTTCCAGTGGTGGAACCTCCACAGCTTCCCAAGGCAGACTGTTCCAATGTCTCACCACCTTCATAATGAAGAACTTCCTAATTTCAAATCTGAATTTACCCTCTTCCATTTTGAAGCCATTACCACTCATCCTATCACTACAAGCCCTTGTAAAACGTAGTAGTAGCTTAAATTTCCCAAGTGGTTGTGGTCAGACAGTTAAAAATATAAGCTAAAATTGAGGCAATTAATTTTGACTGGGGTCAGTCCACCTCGTCTAGGTGGGACCTGGCCTCGATGCTGACTTTATAAAATATTAAACTTATGAAACTGTCCTGAGGCTTTCAGTTCAACAGTTGAGATTAGAGCTTGGGCTAATAAAAGGTTGTCTTTTAAGAAATTCAACCCTGTTGTGTTCCAGATCTCTTTGTGAGGAGACAGTTAACTATGAAACAATTCACAGCATTTCCCTGTGTGTCCCAGTTTATTTCTCCACTTGTTTTTTATTGATTCGGCCGCTTTTGTTTTTTAATAAAACTGTTATAGCATGTGCATTCTTAAACATGATGTATAATAAATACAATTTTGTAATGGAGACACCAGCTGAAAGTCACCTTGTTTTGAAAAAAAAAACCCCACACTGTTTTTAGGTGATGCAATTTTGTGAAAACTGCTGAGAAGTGTTTTACAGAATATTTCTGCCGTGTCTGCCTCTTGCTTAGTACACATCAATTCTCGCCTGTATGGTTCTTCCTCTAAAGCATTGCAATGGGGACTGATTTTGGCTTCTTAGGTGGTTTGTTGCTTACACAAAATCCAGTGACAAGTCATCAGAATGCCTGTGATGAGATGGTGGTCTCAGCAGCTTTCTGCAGTGGCGGAGATGACAGTGTGAGGTGCTAATACAAGTCAGTGATTAATGGGATATAAGAACCCAGATAGATTAGATTGGATTAGGCATGCATATGCTTCATTTAAATTAAAACCATCACACACACAAAATAATCCTGTGTTTTGTTGTCTTGCCAGAAAGACCAAGCTATTCCAAATCACTCTCTAGCTTTCCAGTGGCAGGGATCTTTCACTCAAAGAAATCTTATATAGCCTGGAAAATCATCGTCTCTAGACCTGAACTCTTTCTGCCTACTGCTTGTTTTATACTTGTCACTGCAGCAGCAAAGACAGAAAAAGGAATCAACAGCCGGTTCCAGGGTGACCCTCACCCTGGCTGTATTATTGCATGTTGCACTGGTGTAGACAAAGGTGGGATTTAAAATCAACCAAACCATGTAAGCACTCACTCCTGAGCCCAGTAATAATGTGGTTTATATGGTGTCAGCTCAAGGTGGTAAAGAACTGCTGTTTCATTTTCTTCAAAAAATTGAACAAATATTAATCAGCTGAGAATAATCCACGCTACAGCAGCAGTAGTAGCTCAGTGTAGTACTATTAAAACCAACCAAAAATCAAGCTGTATCACAGATGTGCTCACTGTGCCTCATTTTTCCACAGATCAAATGGGGCTGCGATGCTTAGCAGAGTTTGTAGGAGCTTGTGGTAAGGATTGCAGGAATCCATGGCTATGGGTTACCAAGTGATCTCCTTATAGACTCCTTCCCTGTAGGACCACTAAGACAGTCCTCTTATGAGGTAGAATTTCCTGTTCTCCTGCTAGCTCAACAAAGCCAGGTCCAGGCATGCACAGTTGAAGCTGCCTCTGCCCTCACAAAACAAAATGAAACAAGTAGTAGCTGGGTATCCTCCAATTATTTCTGTGGACACTTTAATTTGAATTACTATGAGGGCTTTAAAAAAGAAAAATCCTGTGTGTGTTCTTTTTTCTGCAAAATCACGCTCCCCCCTTTCCTCTTGATGCTTAAGTACCAAGTGACTTTAATAAAATTGCTGAGATAAGGAATATGAAAGATTAGTGTGTTGCTTCAGATGCAGCTATACCATATGAGCAAGAGAAGTGTGCTTTGGCCTTTAGATATTTTTCCCTTTCTCTGTTCAAGGTCTTGGTTAGTCCCTGCAAAGCAGACACCTTCATATCCAACATGCTTTAATCCAATGTTGTCTGATCCCAGGAAAATACTAAGGGGCCTATTCAGAGAAATCTGGCTCAGGTAGAGAAAGGATTACATCAGTAGGCACCTTGGCTGGGTATCCGTACCGTGGCTAATGCAAAGGAGTTCATGGATGTGAATTGGGATGACAGCCACTGGTTCAGCGCAGAGATCCCATGGGTAGGGCTTTGTGTGAAGCAGAAAACAACAGCAAACCATCAGGAAGTGCCACACATCTGGATCAAGGCGCTGATACGCTGCCAACACTTCAGGAAAGGTCTCCTTCAAAGCTCTTTTACCACAACTAGAAAAAGAAACACGAAACATTGTGAATTCACTACTGCTGAATTCTGTCTCACTGGTGGTGATCACAGACATGCTCAGAAGATACACAGACCTTTCTGGAGTGCGTCAAAGAAAGGACGAGACATTAACTCCACCTCTTCCTGCTCCAGCATCTGAATTCTAACCTGGAGCTTTTTGCTGCCTCTGAGCACCCCTTTCTTGGGCAGCCGTGACAAGCATCATGTGAGCAGTGAGGGACACCCTAGATGGGGACCACAATGGGGTGCCTTAGGTGAGTGCAGAGGTACCTCAGCACAGCTGAAGGACAGCAGAGGAGCCAGCTCCCACCATGTCCCCAGTACCAAGATGCCCTTTGCAGCCTGGAGGGAAGAGAGCAGTAAAGGGAAGAGACAGCAAATAGAAGATTTAGAAGTGAATTGGTTAAAAAGTTACTCTCCATGTGAACCTGTCAATCTTCTGTAGAGGATTAGGCCCACTGGGGTGAGGAAGCCCAGGCGTGCGCGCGCACGCACACACACACACACTTTCACATAGTATCACTAAAGCCTTGTGGTTAATTATAGCTCTGAAATCTGACAGAGAAAAATTAGAGGGGAGAAGGACAGCTGCGGGATCCTGGGGCGTAGAGTCTGATTTCCAATGTAATCTGCAGCCCACCAAAGATCCTCACTTTGGAAAAATAAAGTTCAGCCATTTCTAGTCCCCTGCCTGCTGCTTTTCCATTGCCTCATGTGTGCTGTGAGCCTCTGAGCTCCTAGCAGGGACCCCATAGCAGCATCCTGGCCCATGCTAAGCAAGGGTGGATTGTGCCAATGAAAAATATACATAAAGTGGGACTGCTCAGACCTTCTTTTCTTTCTACTCTGCTTTTCATTCTAGTTTGTTACAGCAGATGAGTCAAGAAGGCTGGTGCTAGTTTCTTTCTTCCTACTCTGTCTGTAATTTTCTTCTAAACCTGGAATTAAAATGAGATTGGAAAGTTTTACCACTTTCCAATCACACATCGTTTGGCTCTTCTGGCCTCCAGAGCCAATTCTGCCTCAAGAAACAATCATGTTGATCCCAGGATAAAAACAGTACAAAGCCTGTGTATTGCATCTACCTCCCTTTGGAGGATGGGAGACTTCAGGAGGTTTTGCTGCCTATCCTGAGCCTGCGTGCCTGCTTAGATGGAATAATCTCATATTTAAAAAATAAAGCCTCATAAAGTACTTGCAACATGAGCTGAAAGGGTGACCCCAAAGATTACACAAAACTGTGATCACTGTTTTTAAGGTTGATAGCTCTGCTCTGGGTTACAGTGGTTTGAGAGTCATTTTAACGTACACAGGCAAATAACAACTCCTCAGAGGTCTGAAGTGCAGTCAAGAACTGGGACTGGGTCTCCACTACAGGGTCAACACTATTGTTGGATGCAATCGTAACTTTTAATGCATCTTGGAAGGGCAAAGAAGCTCCAATGAACCGGAGATTAGTGATGTGCCATTGCTTGAACAATAAACGTGATGGGGAGATACAGGCTGCTTAGCTTTACAACAACCTGAGGCAAAAATCATGTACTGGCTGAACAGAATATGGAAAATCCTACACAACTTTAATAACTTCTTTAAGTTAGGAATTTCTCATAGCAGTTCCTTCTTTAGTATTACCATTGTTTACCACTATTTTCCAAGGAAGTTTAATTTAAAACATCCATACCAGCTTAACATCTTGCTGTACTGCCAGACACGTATTAAATGTGATTCATCTTCAACGTGAGAATAAAGTGCAAACCTCACAGAAACCCAGGCCCCAGACTCTGCCAGAGCACATTAGAAGTTAAGCACAATGCAATACATCACTTTCCTTTTGAAATCTATGACAAATTATTTTTAAATTGCATGATTATGGTTAACCAATTCTCATTTCCCCGTTCATAGCCACTCATCCATAATACACTACAACTTCCTAGATTTCTTTCGGGTAACACATACAAACAGGCATAGAATCATAGAATCGTTTAGGTTGGAAAAGACCTTTAAGATCATTGAGTCCAACCGTAAGCCTACCACTGCCAAGTCCACCACTAAACCATGCCCTTAAGTACCACATCAACATGTCTTTTAAATGTCTCCAGGGATGGTGACTCAACCACTGGCTGGCCAAGCCGGCAGACATCTTTAGGACGTAGGCGAAGCAGATGAACACGTTATCAAAACCATTTCCTTCAACCAAACTTTCAATAGAGTTCAGCTGGCATAGCATTACCCAGAGCTAGCCTGCTGCGATGTAAAATAGGTAGGTTAGTTAAAATTACATTTGCCAACGACTTGGGACATAGCAGTCTGACTTTGCCCTCACGCAAAAGTCCAAAAAGTTCGTTTATCAGCTCTTTGGAATGGACAGTAAGCAGCAGCGTGAGTGCAAAGGTAGATCAGATTGCTTAAATCCTTGTCCAGTTGTGTTTTGAAAATCTCCAAGGGTGGAGATCTTAGAAAAGCCTAAGATGACATTTCTTCCTTCACAAAATCCCCATTCCCCTTTGGAGAGAACATTTCCCCTTTGTTGGGCTCCTGAGAATAAAATCCTCAAAATCCATACTAATTTACAGCCTCTTCTGGTTTTTTTGCTGGCTTTGCAAAACAATCCCTTTCCCATTGATCCATGCTTGGGAGCATGACCCAGGGGACATAGATACAGTAACCTAACATTGACACCCACGTGGTCTTTGCAGGTCCCACTTGATGCACACATTTACTCCAGTCAAAAGTTTTTTCTGCAGCTGATAATAGCAAGGCAAGAAACCTTGTTCCAGTTTTGATTGCATAGCTAGATGATGGTGGATGGCACACGTCACCTACCCATACAGTTCCAGCTTTAATGCAGTCACCATGATAGCTAGCCAGTTAGGTGGTTTCACCTCTCAAGAATGCTCTGGGATTGCCAGATGGAGGCTCTAGTGAAAGGCAAAACACTGTGAGCCTGATTCTCCACTAACTTACCCCTTCGCGTCATTCAAGAGAAAAAACTGCTGAAGGTGTAAAGACAGCCCAAGCTAAACAGGGAATCTGGTGCTGTAGGGCTGCTAGGACCACAGGGAGACAAAGTTCCCAGAAAGGCATGTGGGACGGCCCAAGGCAAGTCAGGGCTGTGCATGTCTTTGTTGCTACATTGCATTGGAGCATTGCTTTGGAGGCCTGAGTTAGTGGGCGATGCTGAGACTAGGTCCAGAGCACTGACAGACTCTGTAGCCACAAAGCTGTTTAAGCACTTGCTGTTTTCTCCATTAGGGCAGAAACTGCTCCCTGATTAACTGTTTACACCACAGCCTAGCAGGAATGTAGTCTGAGAAATCGCCATTATAACTCAGATGCTCTCATTTCTGCCTGCTTTCCTTTCCCCTCAACCCCTTCATTCTCCAGTTTACCCACCATCCATTCATTTTCTCTCATTGGCATTTTTCTCTCCTATGCCTTCTTTTTACTCTCTTTCTCTAAACCACTTCTCCTCCCCCCGCCCTGCATTTTTCTGGCAGAGTTTTGGACTCTGAGTTCAGTTTTATTCTTCCCTGGAGAAATGACTTAATGCCTTGGCTCTAATGAGCAGTTTGTTAACCGTGAGCCCTTACTCTTAGTCTGTGTCGAGATGTGCATGCCAGTAATGGGGAGCCCCATTTTTCTACTGCTTTACTTTTCTTCTCCCCCTCTCCCTTCTTTTCCCCAGTCTCATTTAGCCATAGGATGGCTGAAGAGACCAAAGTGTCAGACAACTTGGTAAGACCTTTTGTATTAGATCACTTCTGTTCAGGCACTCAAGAGAACAAGCTCAACAGCTCAGGGAGCACGGGCTGCAGGAAGAATGAGCCTCCTGAGTATATATAAGGTTTCTCCTGCGTGGATTTTTCCCATTTATTTTGCAAGCAGATTAAGCTGCCCATGGATTACATATGCTCTGCAGTGTGGACGCTGCTCTGAGTTGCCATCTGTGAAGGTATGTGTCAGCTGAGCCCTGCTTTCACAGAGCTTTGGTTGGCTAAAACCAGTTGATTCACCAGCAACTTTCCAGTGTTCCCAGCTCTGACCAATTCCCCTCTACCTCATAAACACAGGATTTCTCTAAGTTTTAAAGGCCCTCAGGTGCCCTAACTTGATCTGTTCTGTTCAACCACTTCCAGTAAACAGACATTTATGGTAATTTTAGAGGCCACCAGGGCCTCTTCTTGATTCAAAGTGAACCTTTGCTCCCAAACGTCTAGACTTTGACCTCCTCTCTCCCCAGCTTTCATGCTCAAACTCTGTCGTGCTTCCCACTATGGTGTTTGCCTCTGAAGTGCCTGGTCTAGCCCCTTTGGCCCTTTCTTACAGTCTCCACCTGACAGCTGAGCACTCCACTTGTGAGACGTAAGAGGATGCCAGTAGAGCAGTAGTCAGCAGAACTTCCTTGCACAAAGTAGTCACAAGGCACCCCACCAGCAAAAGTGCACTGCAGCTCCCCATAAAACAAAGGCTGGGAATACAGAAGGGATCTTGGCTGCAGCTGGCAAAAGGTGACAGACTTTTAGAGTCATTTTAGTGCCTGGAAAAGCTCGAGAACATGAAGTTTTATGATGCAAGATCCATTGTTGTTTCTAAAGATGCAGTTCACATGTCACCAAACTACAGAATTAGCCACATCTGAGGAGCCTCTGCATGTCTCTTGGATGGCCTTTTCAATGTAACCTAGTGGATTCTGTCCTATAGTGAAAGGCATGCTCCTGCCTACTTTCTTGGGATCGACCAGGACCTCATGCTTGTTTAAACTGCACATGCACCACCCAGATGGCTTGGCCACTATGACAGTGCCAGAACCAGCAGCTATCCACAAAATCCAGCTAGCCTTTGTTCATTGCTGTGTGCCATTCCATGGTTGCACCCAACTCCCTGACTCCTTGTCTACTCTGGGAGCCACACCTTTGTGCTGGGTGTGTTCCCAAGAGATGCACAGAACAGCAAACAGTATTTCTCCACTGAAGAAATACACTGAGTTCTCCAACTGGAAAGCACAGTTTTTTCGCGCGTCATTCAGTATCCCATCCTCAATTCCAAGTCGTAAGTTGGTAACAAGACCTAAAGCCTGTCATTAATAGAATGCATAATTAAAAAACATTATAATCAACATGTTAACTAAGCTGATTAGCAGGGGTCAGTTAGGGCTACAAAGTCCCTTGCACTCTTACTTGGCTTTGCAAGTTTAACCAGGATACTGATCTTGGGAAAGAGTCAACTCCTTTGTTCTCGTGATTCCATACCTAAGGGCTCAGGCAACTCAGACTGCTGCTGCTGTGGCCTGGTGCTCCGTATCTCACTCTTTTGGGGAACTGAATAAAGTGGCTACTGTCCTCCCACAGACAGCTCATCAAATCATCATGGATTTTATCATCATGGATTAACCCATCATTTTCAAGAAGGGGAGGCAGTTTCCAACACCATGAATCCCATCTTTCTTTCTTCTTCTTCCTTTTTTTTTCACTTATTTGGGGTTTTTTTCACTTTGACAGGTCTCTAGTATCTCTCACATCAGCTTCTAATTGTTTGGACAATTCTTGGCTTTAGTTTTCTACTCAGCAAAACATCAGAGGGTGACAAGCCATTCTGACGATCTGCAATTTAACAGAGCTAAATATGGATCAGAGTCTGACTAAGCATTCTTTAGTTATTTTTACACCATTTCCCACTCATCCATTGTTTTGGGAATAATAGTAATTAGTAGTTCATGTCCAGCCCCCTACACTTGCAACTGCTTGAACTCATGGTCACAGACTGGCATTAATTTATCAGACCCCACTGCATCAGTAATGCCATGTAAAAGAAAATTAGATTTGACAGCTGCTTAAATTGAAGTAGCACACACTAAGCATATCTTAAGCTGGTTGGACTAGTAGTGCAGAACAAGTACATAGTGTTTTTGCAGATAACACAAATAAACATGTGCTTACTTTTCCCCATGGAGCAATTATTCTTTTGCCATGGGAAATGTCTCCCTGCTTTTTATACTTTTTAATGGCATGGATTTTCTTCCTGTAGTATCTTAGGACTCAGCAACCTCGCACCTTGAAATAAAATTCCACCTTGTAATGAAATCTTGCACTCAAACTGATGCAGGGGGTTGTCCTAGCCATTCTCAATTAGTAGTTTGAAGCATACCCCCAGCTGTAGCTCCAGCAGTCAGACTCTGTGTTTCAATCTGAGAGATACCATGTTTTCAGCTTTACTTTAAACTAAATATCATGTGTGCTATCTAGTTCTGAACTTTAAGTGTTCTAAAACATCTCTGAAGACACCGAATGCCCCCCAGATTCGTCTTTAATCTGAAATTTTGCTCCTGTACCTAAAAAAGAAATGTGTGTATTGTACAGCGTGAGAGGTTACTGGGTGCCTTTTGGCAATGTTAGGAAGGTTTTATGGTCAGTTCAGCTAACACTGGTCTCCCATAAATAAAGAAGTGAAATTTTACACCTATGGACTGGGGCCAAAACCGCCTTCTCCATCTGAACATGCTGATGCTCTGTTTTTGTTGGGGTGTGTGACATATAAGCCACTGGTCTCCAACTCTGACCACACTGGTATAGGAAAGCCATACGGATATCTTCCTCAGAGATGTCTGTGGACAACTTGCTTTTGCATTTACTGTTATAGTCTCCTGGGACTCCAGCCTCTTTCATTAACTCCTTCAGCTTTGCCAGTTGTTAAAAGTTTGCACTCTGTGTCTCCTGGACACTGCTCAGTGGTCACTTCCTATGTTCCTTTCTGAGATTCACGAGCACATCACCCTTGACTACTTTCTGTGTGCCTTCTTCCACTGAAGGGGATTGTTGATTTGTTACACACTGCGTGCCTGTGACCTACAGTTGCTACTTCAAGTAAATGAGCTAGTAGCAAACTTTCTTGTGCACTACACTGGTCCAAGGAATCTCCCTGTGGCTTCCTTGTCTCTTGAGGCAGGAATACTGGCATTTTTCTGACCACCCTGAGATCTGTTATCACGTTGTACTGCTTTAATACCTCTCCCCACTCTTTTTTTACACTACAAAGGATCTATATTTGCAATTTTTTCAGTTTGACTCCAGCAACATGAACTCCCTCTTAAGATGTCTGAGGACTTGGCCATGCTCTTCTGCTGTTTCTCCCCAGGTCAAGATAATAATACAGGACCTATTACCTCCATATCATCCAAAATTCACAGCACTGTCTTAGTGAAACACCTGGAATACTAAAAGCAGCCTAAATCACAGCCTGCAGAAATTTTGTCTCCTGAACAGTGTTTTTGAACATGAACAATCATGTGCTTTGTATTTTGAGGGGATCTTGCCAGAATCCTGCTGCGGCATCTAGCATAGAAAGTATTTGGCATCAGCTACATCCCCCAATATTTTTCTCCTTTCAGGTAATGGAGAACTTGCATTTTTATGTTTTCAGGTTTTTTGAGGATCCAAAGTTCATCAGATGTACTAATAATTTCACTTCTGTCACCCCTAAAATGATTCTAAGCATGACTAGCATATCCAAGAACTCTAAGCTTCCACTTCAAGGCAAAAGGAGTTTTTCTGCTGTAGCAAATCACACAACAATTGTATACTTTCAATGCTCTTCTTTACTTTGCTGACAGCTTTGCTATTTTCTTGAAGATGTTCTCAAACTGTACCTCACTGTCTTGCTCTTTCCCTCCTCCAATAAAAGGCACCTTTCTGGGAAGACTGAAGGATTAGTCTATCTTTAATCCAATAAGGACTGATCTTCCTCTTTGTACTTTCCAAGACTACAAATTTGTAAAATAAAACTCTAGCTCATATGTATACATTTCAATGGAGGTAAAATCGCTATATTTTTACCTTCACCTATGTGCAGATCATCTTTTCCAGTTAGTGTCCAGCACAAAAGTCTCTTTTATTGGTTGGTGAGTCCACTCATCTTGAGTTACAGCAAGAAGAGCCACTGATCCTGTGAAAAAGTCATCTGTGTAGTGTTACCGTTATCTTCTCATCTATACTGTGGGTACTCTGTTGGAATGTGCAATGCTTAGCAAAGTGGTAGGAGCTATCCTTCTGTATTTTTCCCTATTCCATCAGAAAAATACTATCATAGTTTGCACTTTGATAGGTTGTTTTTTGCTTGGCTCTGGCTGAACACTGCACACCTGGAAAATCAGCCTGTGCACAGTCCTCATTGAGAGCTTGATGCTCTGTGCTCTACCATATGGTTTTCTTTCCCTGGCTAATTATGTTCCAGAAAAGATTCAGGCAAAGCATGACAACAAAAGTAGTCACAAAAGATCTGTTTAAATGTAAACACTTTTGATGCATATTAAATTTCTTGTAAATACTTCTGTGGCTTTTTTTCATCCTGAAAACTATTTGCTTTGCAGGTTCGTTCTCAGTAGCCTATGCTTGTTCACTTAACAAGAGCATTTCCATTTTCTAAATGGTTGACTGAACTTTTTATAACTGGGAAGGATAACAAAGCAATTTCAAGGCAGAGACACAAATGCTTCTAGAAAACACTTTGGAACTAATTTCATGGCATGTTGATCTTCCCTGGAGTTGGTAACATCTCCAGGGACCTCCAGACTGAGCTATGCGTAGCCCTTTGTTCAGTGTTCATTGCAATTCCTTATTTCCTGCCATTTTTTTGTAACTGAAATCTATTACAGTCTTAATTATATTAGCCACTGTTAAGCATATCAAACCATGGAACTTGTGTTTTTTTTTTTCCTTAATAATTTGGAAAATTTAATTTAGCTTTTAACATGACAACATCAGCTACAGGATTACTAACTGTGATTCAGTAATTCAGATACAAGCTGCCACATAGCTATTGCTCATTTTGCCCAACCTTGAAGAATAATGAGAAACTTACTTCTTTCACATCGTAGATTATTTGCAATCTGCTTGAACTTTATAGCGTATAATCACTGACCTCAACCATATCAGGCTGGATCTGCTTCATGACTACACCAAGACTTGAATGCTTTAAAGATGGTAAAAAAAACAAGAAAAAAAATGCCCCCAAAGCCAGGCATAATAGACTTTTTTAAAATGGATTTTCATTATTTTTAACATGGTGAGCATTTACTTGAGTATCTGGCAATTTTTCTTGCATACAAATACATGTGAATTAGCAAATAATCCTAATCACAACCTAAACTGAACTGAGCTCCTGCCTCAAGATTTTCTAATAGGATTTGGCACTGCTCTGCTTATTTCTGTTTTTCAATCACCACCAGCCAGCAAAGCTATGAGTAACAGCTTCTGATCTTATTTGCTCTCAGCCATCATTTGTATTGCAATGTCACTAACTTTCACCCTTTTTTGCAGGGGAATATTCACGTCTGAGAAGATCTAAGTAAAACTTTATGGTACCTGAAAAAGCCAAAGTGATATTTGTGGTAAACGGAAAGGCTGACTCCTCTCTAATTCCTCAGGTATTAAATTCCAACTTTTGAGCAGCAGTAAAGACAACTGAATTACATTTGGTTGTCCCTCCCAGACTGGCCAATGTGCTGTAGGATGGTTGGAGCATTCCTGTCCCGTGTCTTGGAGCATTCTCCAGTGGGCTGTATACCTTGTCTGCAGTCTGATCACAGCTTCGTCTGCAGTGTGGTCACAGCTTCCTCTCCAACCTGCTGTCAGATTTCATCATCAGGTACATGTCACTTTGAGACAATGTGAACATGGCTGCGCATCCTTTTCAGATTTGTTTTACAAACCATAACTCCCACCTTTGCCAGTATTCCTGGAGCATTTGAGGAAGATAAGTCTCAAAGTTGGTACAAGTTTTTATAGTGAATGCAAGGAGAAACCTAACAGAACTATAAAACCATTTCTACAATACTGATCTGCTAACACATGTATAAGTTTGAGATTTTAATTAAGTGGACCAAAGCATAATAATATTCAGTGGGAAGTTACACACTGGAAGTTTTCTATTCTTGTATTGGGTTTGGAGAAAAGAGAAGCGTGTCTTCCCTAGAGTGCTGGACACATTAACAAGGAAACCAGCCTTAAACTTGGAAATGACATAGCAATGTGTCTGTTAATGAGGATTATGAGTTTTTCTAACTTTTACAGAAATTACAAGATTAATTCTGTTCGAAAATTTACTTGTGCTCAAATGCATAGCATTACGAATACACTGCACGCTGGAACTATGAACTCCAAGTCTGTGCACCTCTGTCCAGCTACATTTAAACACCAGGTACATTTGAAAAATAGTGCCACAGCTGAGGCATAAAATTAATTCCTCAGAACCATAACTCTACTCCATAGTATTATTAAAATCACACTTTAAAAAAACTTTATATAAAAAAAATCTTCAATGACAGGAAGTCAATGACACAAAATTGGGAGCTGCTTATGCAATATTAATGTGTGATTGCCAACTCATTTTCCCATAGGCTGCCTACCTCTGTCAGCTTGCAAGAAAGTCCCAGGTCCTCAGGAGGAATCCAGGTTGAGCTGTGAGAGGAGGTTTCTTATGCAAGATGCTCATAACATCTGTTGCAGGAGCTGACAAGTGTGAAGCAAAGGAAGAAGTATAACTAGAAATCCTTTATACATGAGGGATATTCCCAAGTTCCAAGAGACAACGTAGGAATCTTAAAAAGGTTAAAAAGTTTGGGTGATCTATCAAACCAGGATGACCAGGCTCTCAGTTTTTCATGCAACCTGTGGGCTTGCAACCCCCCTTGACCTTCTGTTTCCCCCATTTCTACTCCACAGCCTGTGTTCTGTCCTTGGAACCACCTCTCTTCTGTTTGCACAGCAGGAGTGAGCCCATGGGCACTGCACATTAAGATGTGCCATTATCCCACAGGCACACCAAGGGCTATCTCTAGACTAACTGCAGTGCTGAACAATGGCCTGTCCCCTGTGGCACCCTGTCACTGGAGACACAAGCAAGGATGATGGCAGCAGGCAAGAGGGGAGAAAGTGAAGGAGAGGAGAAGGAAAAGGGGAAACCTCTATCCCAGTTAATCTGCAACACTGGAGGTATGAGGTCAGGAGCATGCCCAGAAAACATTGGATCTTCAGGAGATAAAGCTGCCTATTTCTGAAAAAACTCCTGTTCGGGAAGCAGACTTACTAATTTAGAGGCTAGCATGTTTGTCAAACTTAGAAGAATTTTCACAGGGACAAGGAAAAGCATGTACCACATATAAAGTCACCGTCCCTATACCAAATTTCAAGCCCTTACTTCAAAGCCCACACTTTCTTAATGAAATCTCTCTCCCTCTAATCTTATGTTTGGAAACTGTTGCTCCAGTTTATCTGAAACAGTTGATCCATCCTCCCAAAGTCATCATTAGGTAGACATTTGGCATGGAAATCTTCCATCTGTACTGTTTGCTTTTGGCAGAGCACTTCATGGGGAAGTGCTTTAAAAGAGTATAGCTTTGGAAAGTGTGGAACATTGTTAATGGTCAGATGTGTCATGCCATGAGCCATGAAAATTATTAAGGAGCTTCACAGGCCTTCATGGAATAATTTGCAAAGCAGCAGGGTAATGATCCTGAAAACAAAAGCTTATTTGCTCAGGACTGTAAAGTGAACTAAGAAAAGAGCTTTGAAATGATTGCTGGGGATCGTTTCCCAAGTTTTTTTTCCCAATGTATGCCAACTTTTAAGACTAAAGGTCCCCCATCTTGTCTCCTTTATTAGCCTCTAAGGGCCAGTGACACTGACAGCTGTCCTTGTTGCTATGATTCCTGCATCTTATATTTGCACATCTAGAAGAAAGACTTCTGCCCAATGTAGGAATTTGACACTAGTAGGGTGTCCTCACTCAGCCCCACCTACATCCATCAGATCTCCAGTTCTCTTTTTGGGACCCCATACAAAACCTCCTCCTACACAAACCCTTGCCCTGCTACGCCTGCAGCTACAGGGCAGCCATAGCCCAATCCCTTCATTTGACTGCAAAGACTCATGATGCAACTTGTACAGTAACATGTCCCTCCCTAAACCATTTGTTGGTTCAGGAGAAGCAGAGATGGCATAGGAGAAGACCTATGAAGTATTATGCAAAGAGAGGGAAGAGGAGACAAGCTGTCCTTCACCAGCAAGTGGAGGAAAGTAGTTAACCACAGAGTAGTTTCCTTAAACAGGACTGAAAAACCAGGAGTAGCTCTGGCAGAATCTAAAAAAGGGAGTTTGCTAATGCTGCCCTGGTGAGCAGAGGAGGCAAACCACAAGGGACAAGCAGTCATAGGGTTCTGGGACCGCCTGTCTTAGTTTACTTCACCTTAGTCTTTAAAAGAAAAAAAAAAGTCACCCAAAAAAGCCAAAGATTATAGAATCTGCAGCTTCTGCAGTGTGAGCTGAAAGTGTCCTGGGAGGTTATCTTATGCAGCTGGCTAGCGTGGTGCTTGGGGCTGAGGGCTGGGACAGGTGAGAGTTGCCTCACAAAGGAATGCTGGAAAGAATTTACTTTTTTTTTTCTTCCACTATTTCTGGCCTTCGTAGACTATAAAATCACATAATTCAAAGAAAGAAAAATCACGAAGCACCAAAAAAAAAAAAAAAAAAGCCAGACTGGTTTTCCAGTCACAAGCAGGTCAACACAAGCCAACTGGCATGGCCACTGTGCAGGTCCCTGCTGCTCTAATTAGCTGCTTCTCTTTTCCAGTTTGCTCAAGCGATCTAATCGGCCCCTCTGCAAAAGACAATTCAAAGAATGTCTTTCTCCACATAGTTATTTATAAAATGTCAACCCAAACTTGATAGCTAATGCACCGAGTTCAGCAAGGGTGATTTCATCTCGCCTCGACCTTTCTCCCCATCCATGCCCACTGAATGTCAGGAGTTTGTTTATACTGCTTGTGCCTTTTCTCTCTGAGGCTGAAACTCTCCTAAAAGTGTCCAGGAGTATGGGAAAACGCAAAAGGCGGTTTTCTGGCCTGCAAAAAGTGCTAACCTTAGCACAATGGTATCTAATAACAGCAGTGCCAGTGTGACTGGCAGCTGGCCAGGGTCCATACCGACTTCAGGGCTAAACACAGCAACACATGCTGAGGCCTCTTTCTCTGGCTAGGACTGAAGAATTTTGCATCACACCCAGCCCACATTGCGCTTGGCATGAATGAGTGGGGAGACACTGTGAGGTCTGAAGGCAATGGGATCCCCATCTGCGAGTCTCTTTATCCAGAGTGACCCCCCTCCCCCTCCACTATCTACTTCTTTCCTGCAGATTTAACTTTCTGTAAAGTTCACACTTTCCATCTCAACAGCCAGGATATACAAACAGAAGTTCAGCTTCCAACCTTGACCAAACTAGAAAGGAGATCTTTTGTTATTGTTGTCATTGCAGAGGAAAGCTTCTCAGTCAGGGAGGTGTCAGACCAGGGGGCACAGACATTACCCTCTATGCACCACCACCTCTGAAAACACAGTCTCTGAGCTGGACCAACTGCCTGAGCATGGCAAACAGGAGCAAGTAAGGGAAGCAGTCAGAAGATGGGGGTGATCTCATCCAGTTTCAGAAAAGTTCGGAATTTCATTGCAGCAGCTCCCTAGTTTCAGGCAGACCAACACTACCCACCCTGTCTGAAGGTTAGAGCCCACCATCCTGCAATGCCCTTGACATTCTCCCAGTTAAAGCATTTCCTGATCCTGGAGGACAGGAGGAGAAGGTTTCCTCTCTCATCCTCCGGATACTTTCCAGTAAACTAAATGTTGCATGAGTAGCAATGGTGGAAAAATACCAGCAGTGTTTGGAAAGGAGCTAAATGCTCCTTCACTTTTGCCATGACCAATGGAGAAAAGATGGGCTGGAGCTGCAAAACTTATGACCCAGTCCTTTCAGATGCACCGGTGAACAAAAGACATCCTTCTACACACAAAGGGATGTTTTTGTTGTTTGTCTAGTAGAGACTGCTCCATAAGAGCACAAAATAGCACTCTCCTCGAGACTGCTGGGATGGTTTAGCAACCTAAGCAACTGGTTTGAGGCAGCAAGACTTCAAGGAACCGCAGTTCTGAATCCCAGCAGAACCCATTAAGCAGTTTATCCTTGGACAGATAAAATGTCTATCGCTAGTTACTGTGCTCAGATCTCTTCAATGAGACCTCAGAGAATGAGCTCATTGCTGGGCTTAGCAGAAAGTAAAGACCTCATGATGTTAGTGGTAAGAGTACAAGTTTTCCTCAGCGACTCTGGTTAAGTTTTTTTCCAGACTCCTCTCTGTGCAGTTGTGTCCTATCCTGTGGAGAGCTTTTTTTTTTTTTCAATGGCAGCCCAGAATACAGAATAGTTCCATAGTTCCATGTGTATGCTGTGCTCTCAGCAACAGTCTTCAGAGAGGTACTGACTCCAGCAACATACAATATACTTATAATCAGATCAAACAGAGAAGGTGGTGTCTTAACATTCAGAAAGCTCAAAGAGAAAAGGTATTCTGGGAAAAAAAAATAAATTCCTTTCATTACAGATCAAAAAAAGCAGAGTAGGAGGAAATTTCCCTGCCAAAAAATATACTTCTGTTAAAAATCTCTTCGCCTAGAAACAATCTTCATTCGAAGATATATTTTTTAAAGTGCAACATCCCAGATTAATTCAGTGAGAGTCATTTTTGGTGTCTTTTTCGGTTTGTTTCCTGTTGTTATGCAATTTTCAGATATTAGATAATTAGGCCGCCGTTTCCTCCT
>WUAM01000292.1:1012012-1029344 GCA_024336885.1 Actenoides hombroni
TATAGGATACGCTATGGTTCAGCTGCAAGTTGTTGAAGTTTAGGCAGGATTTACTTGGTGACATTATTTGGCATGTGCAATGTGGGAGGCCAAGTCAGACCAGATGATCATTAAAGTCCTTTCTGGCTTTACAATCTATGAAATTACTAACCTGAGAACTGAGCTCTTGAGCTTGACCACATTGCTAGTGGCTGAAATAACTTCTCAAGATGTGGACAGACTCCCTACAAGCAGTAAAAGTCTTGGTCTACAGGGTTCAGATTAAGTGATGGCATCTACCCATAAAGAATGCACATTGCATTTGCTGCTCAGGGCACCTTTGCTGGTGTTGAGGAGGTAAGGCACTTCTGTTGGATAAAACAGTGTCTTCATGGGTTATTTTTGGCAGCTGACATATCTGCACTTACACCAAGATGTGATTTCCCACCTCCAGGACTAGTTAAGTAACTGCTATTGCCAGATTCCTGCCGTCCATCTTATCTCCATAAATAAAGGCTGAAATCTGTCTTGTGGACAAATCACTTGGAAATGGGGACACTCTTGGAAAGGGATGGAAAGAGTCATAACCTCTGGATCACTGGCCAAGGTAGATCCTTCCTACTAAAAATGCATCCTGAAGCTTCAGTGAAGTATATCCATTGTCAGCTGTTCATTCTTCTTTTCCTTTTCAAGTCCCCAGTTCCCAGTCTGAACTCATAGCAATCTTCCTGAGAGACTTCTCCTATAAGAATCCCTTATTCTCTCAACCTCAGTTCAAGTCTTTCCAATATGTGCTCCCATCCACCTTGGTCCTGACTAGTCATCTCCAAATTCTCCTATAACATTCTTGCTCCCAACTCCATCCCCACATCAGAGCAGCACATGGTGGGCAGGAGGGACAGCACCTTTTCTAGGGGATCATCAAAAAACCAGAAAATTTTGTTCCAAATGTGGGTCCTAAACTGCCTCCGTGGTCAGGAAGTTGCCTTGAATTTACAAGTAGTTTTAGCTCAGTCCTCAACACAGACCACATTTGAAGGTACACCAATCTTGGTCCAGTATTGGTCCTAGAACTTTAATAGTGTCTGCTGCTATCCTAGCAATAAAGTGATTTATTTCTTTTGACATTCACACATTTTAGAAAGGCTAAAAGGTTAAATAATCCTAAAGCAGAAGGAGTTTAGGTCTGGCATTAAATGAATAGCTGAAGATTGATTCAAAATGATTTTACTGATCCAACGCTTTTCTTTTGAACTTTCTCCGTGTCTTCATTATTCCCCCAGTTGTCTCCAGCATCGTGTGGCCAACTGCTAACTACAGCTACTGCCTCAACAGGAACTCCTTGCAGTTCACAGAAGGGTCAGCTGGAGGGAGGAAAGTGGGTAGTGATTTGGTCAGCAAAGGCTCCAGTTTATTAACTGCTACTGGTGGCCAAAAGGATAGCAGACAGAAAAGCAGAGAGCATTTTATCATGCAAGTATAAAGGACATTTTCACTTGATTTACATCAAGATCGCACTGTCAAAACAGGAGCACAGCCTGAAGTCTACCGTGATTATATGTCATGTACAAGGACAGGTAAGAAAGCAAAGGTAAGAAGGTACAGAGAAATGAAATGAAGGAGACAAAGAATCATATGCTCTCCTATTTCTGACCACTGTAAATATGACCTCTCTTTTTGAGCCAACCATATCAAAGGCATGGAAACTCTTATGGAGAGCATCCTTTGGAAACCTGTGAAGTCTGTTTTCTGGCACTAATGCTGTCCAACTGTATTGGGGCTGTTTCTTTCAGAACATATTGAGATGACTCAGTAAAGGGCAAGGCTTTAAAAATCCCTCCTACAGGGAGATCTGCAGCCACACAGCCTATCTCCAGCTATAGGGAAATACTCGGGGAAAGTATCTGAGAACCATGTGCACAATCCAAACGATTCAGCACTGACCTTCTAGTGTAGTGTTTATTAGCTCTTAACTATTAGCATTTGCTCAGTGTGCTTCATTGGGTGAGACTGACATAATCCAACAGTATGGTGTGGCATCTGGATGATGTTATCACACATACTCTTGCATGCACAATCACATTCATGAGCATACTCATGTATGCACACAGGCACACATACATAGAGATATATGAGCACAGTGCAAAATGGGCAACTGGAGGCTTTTCTTTTCCTAACATTTGTAGGTGACAAACTAGACGGGATGAATGGAGTCAAAGCCTTTCTTTGCTCTCTTGTTGGAAAGGGCAATTTACTTTCATCACTATTAATGTGTTTTGAAAATCCACAGAAAGGTACAGGACCACACAGTTTTTGTGAAGCTGGAGGGTAACAACAATACCATGTGCTTTCTGAACAAGCTTCACAGGCACCAACCTATGACTTCTGACATTGAGATGAGAGAAGCCCAGTTCTGCTCATCTTTATTCAGCAGCTGAACAGGCAGGGTGTTACTGTAATTAACAGATCACTGCTGGGTGTGACAATACATCTCTAGGTATAGCCCTTTGTCTCTTAGGATGGGGCATCATAAACCAAGATTATAGCCTACTATACTGTTTCTCCACTTTTCTCACCTTAGAAAATGAAGGCCACATGGGAATATCATAGCCAGAGCTGGAAAGGACGTCTACACTATGTGTTGCTCTGCTCTTTCTATTACATGTTTCTTAAATATTCTGTTTTAATTAACTGTGATGAACCTGAGAGACTGCTGGAGTTGCTGGAATAGATTTCTGCCTTGCTGGAGGGGCTGTTCAGATTCGTT
Organism: Actenoides hombroni; assembly: GCA_024336885.1. Classification (NCBI taxonomy): domain Eukaryota; kingdom Metazoa; phylum Chordata; class Aves; order Coraciiformes; family Alcedinidae; genus Actenoides; species Actenoides hombroni. The sequence goes on from WUAM01000292.1 coordinate 1,014,759, forward strand.
TGACTTCTTCTGAAATACAGCAAAGGGGAAAATATAAGGTTCAGCTATGTCTCAGGAAATGATTAGGGCAGAAAAATGATTAGGGCAGAAAAATGCAGTTTCATCCTTAGTAGAAAATTATGGCAGGGCTTTCACCAAGAAGTTGGTGCCTTAATGTTTAGGATCAGTAGTGGTGGGAGCTCAGGTGAAGAGGTAGATATAGGCCTGAGGGGAGCATTGTGGGGAAAGGCTGACAGAGGAGACTAGAAATAGAAGGGGAGGCTGGGACTGAAGGAAGCAGCTGGTGACTGGAAACTGAGATGAGGAGGTGGAGATAAGGAGTTGAAGTGTAGGGAGAGATGGGAACAGGACAAGGGCAAGCTGGAGGGTCACGGACAAGCTGGGAGGGGAAAAGAAAAGAAACGTCTGCAATCATTTGATCCAGTGCTTTGACGCCAGGAAAGTGGTCATCACCACGGAGACACAGGCACTGCTGCACAGTGCACGTTGCGTATTGCGTGCAGAGTTCTGGGTCCTGCCAACCTCCAGGCTGTTTCTGCACAAGACTGGATGGGCACCGCTTCACCACTGCCCTGGAGATGCAAAACACAGCCTAGGTTAAGAGGGGGTGACTGGTAGGGCAGGGGGACCCTGAATACTCTGAGAAGGGGCACACCACCAACTTTCTCAAGTGAGGTCCATCCAGGATTTCCGGGTCATCTCCTGTTAGCAGATCTCCTGGGCAAATTGTTTGCCTCCTTGTCCTCTAGTCCATATATAAAAATGACTCCCTCCTACTACAGTCAGTTATGCCGTGAGGCAGGGACAGCTCTGGAGATGTGGCCTTGCAGAGGAGAAACCACCACCACCACTGACTCCAGCATGTGTCAGTGCTGCCAAGCCTTTTTCAGCGATGTGAAAATCCTGAAAAATCTAAGTGTTTCATTCAAACACTTTGGAAAGGAGGAATTTTGATTTTTCCATGTGGATTTTACATCTCCTATAGAGACTCATTTCAGTTTGAATCCAAATTACTAATATGTCACAAGAAAAACAAAAGCCAGAATGAAACTACTTTGTTTGACCCTTGATATTTTTTTTTACATTTTTGAGACCTTCCTTTGAGCAAAGAAATCAGCCCTCCTGATGGTCCATGTGGGAGTAGTTACTGCTTCTTAGGAAGGAATTCCCAGGTTTTCAGTTTGCTGTTTTAAAAACTGAGGAAATTCACGCAAAACCATATTAAAAGATCATTAGGGCTGTAAAATCAAATACTAAAAAGTTAGAAGCGACCAAACTTAAGATAGCTATGAAATTTGTTTAGTCTTCTTGTGTGTGTACACTATAATGATTAATCATAAACACAACCATTTTTCTCCAGGATCTCCATCTCTTGCAATTTGCAGATGGATGGTGATTTGGCGATGAAAGGAGTTGCATGGTGAAAAAATCTGTTGCCTCGTAGACCTTGCACAACTGATAAAGACAGAACCTGCAAAATAAATATGACACTAGGGGAAAAAAGCCAGAGGATGAGAGAGGGATAGAAGATCATGTTATGTCTTAGACAGCTGAATACTGTCCTGACTGGAGTCCAGCCTTGTTTTTGCCTCAGAGATCCTGAGCACTGCCTGTCAGATCACTCCAGCTGGGTCTTTCGGGGGGTGGTCAGCAATTGTGCATTCCTTCCTCCATGTGCCAAAGATGAGAGGCCAAGCATAATCTACAGAGAGCTGAGCACTGAGTCAATGGGAGCTGTGCTTTGAAGATGAGAGTGTGCCATGAAAGGGGCCATGAAGGCTTTGCATTCACATGTTCACGGAGCATGTTGCATAAAAATCTCTGCCTTCGGACACGGGGCTGAAGAGTGATCAGTAATACAGAGCCAGGGACCACACACCAAACAATGAGGATTAAACCAAAACTCTTGTCAGTAACCAAACACCATGCTCTGAGTGGGGGGCATCTTTGGAAAGAAGGCGATGCGATCTCATAATAAAATATTGCAGCATATGCATATTATACTGGTCACCTTAACTGGGGTGTTTTCTAACTTTTGGTGCCAGACTTTGCAATTTTAATATTTTTATAATCAATTTAGCTTACAGTGGTAAATCAATGTAACTCATTTCTAAAGCACGTTAAGAATGTCTGCATGTTCGGCCGAATCAGTGACAAATCATACGCATTCATGTATGGAGAGACCTTTGGATTAAATTCCTTATGGCCATGTGCTTTGGCGAGCTGTAAACTAGTCACACAGGGGTTTATAATAGTTTCAATTCATGATTGTTTTAAACCAATTTACCCAAAGCTGATGAAATTTCTCACAAACATGTTTCCCAGGAGACTTCGGGGGAGATTTCCGAAGGCACAAATAGCAGTTCAAGGATTTAACTCTGTGTGAACCAGTAACACACAAGTTTCATATATAGGCTGACCTTTTCTTGCTTCCCCTGCTCACAGCAGACCCATCTGTAATTGCTCAGCTGTTCCTGGACTATTGCAGATCTGCTTGCTTCATCACATTATCTTCAGGAGGAAAGAATTTGGGGGACCATTTATTAACACAAAATTGCCTTTACAGTAGAAAAACTTCACCTTAGACACATTCCTCAAACATGAAGGAATCCCTACCATCATGAACCCATTTTAGCTGTCTCTTCTCTAATTGCTGTTCTGTATATCTTTCTTTTCCTCTTTCATTTCCCTAATGCTCTCTTTATTTTTAATTGGTGATGCCAGCCCAACCATCTGGACAGAAAAAGAGGAGAGGGAGTTTACAGAGAAACAAACTTAGGGTTCTTGTGTCTGTGCAGCATTCAGAAAGTCACCATGATAAAAAAAAAAAAAGTGTGCTGTCAGTATCCCTTATCAGCAGTTAGTGCTTTTCATTCAGTGCCTTTCACTCTAGGACCAGACAGCCCTTCAGTCAATACCCTCAGGTCGAAAATGGGCATCTGAGGCTCAGAGAAGGCCAGTGCAGGCTAGGTTAGTGGCAGAGGCAGAGGTAAGTTCAGGTCAACTGGCTTCCAGATCCCGGCTCCCAGCTACGTAGCAGGCAGCAGTGGGTGTCTCAGCTTGTGGCTTTGGAAATTTATTTCCTATTCTTTCTGGAATTATTTACTTCCCAGTTTCAACGTGTATACAGTGCATGACCAAGTGTATGCGTACACACGCACACTCCCCTGTCAGGGTTTAATGAACTCAAAAGACTTTCCTTACTATATTTTGTTACTATATTTTGCCATTGAGTGGTGCTAGGATTACCAGATGTTGCCTGTGATATGGTTGTTTCTTATATCCTGGTTTCAAGTCCCATGTTCCTTATTGATCAGGACACTGCTGCTCCAGTGTTTTCCCACCTCTGTCCAGATGGGGATTCATTACCTACCATGAATACCCAAAAAGTCTCTTCTGCTTGTCTCTCACCACTGCTTGAGGCTGAGACTACACTGCTGGGGCAGTGCCAGTGCCCAGATGACTGCTGGTCCTGCTGGGGTGCTGGCAGCTGTTGGTACTCTTGTCCTGATGGGTTCAGGGAGATGCTGGGCCATACTAATATCCATTTACTCTTGGGCATAAGTGCGAGTGAACCTGCATCTCCCAATAGCCACTAAACTCCAGGCTGAGCACAGGGAGTGCACAGGGTAGAGCACTTTGGCTGAGGAAAATGAGCCATATCCACACTTCTTAATGTAAAAGGTGCTGAACTGAAGTAGGACTGAGGGATTGGCACGACAGTGTGAAGGCTTTTAGTGGGATGAGCTCGAGGGTTTGCTTGGGTAGTATACAGGTCTCATGTGGCACCTTTTCAGGTACTTTTATGGTGCAGTGGTTTGAAAGGAGGAAGGATATATCCATGAAAATATTCACAGACAATCCTCTCCAAGAAGTAAAACCAGCACCTGTAATCGCGAGATTATGGTGCTCTTCAAAGACAACAATATTCTCCACATCAGGAAAAAACTGTTGTGCTGTGGATAGTATACTTGCTATCCAGACATAAGGATGAAATTTGCTAATGACAGGGAAATGGCTCTCCTGAGTCCACAGTCCCTCTTTCGTATTACACCACGGGGGATGATTTATTTTCAATACATGACAGGTCCCACAAAGGGAATTACGCTATTAACTTCTGAACCAAAATTAATATAATCATATAAATAAAACGCATTGTTTCCTGTCTGCACAGTGAATAAAGCTAGCAATTAAATGTCTCACTCATCTATCTTATATTTAACAGATCCTGCAATTTAGCCCCTTTCTTTTCCCACCTCCAGGACTTTTTATAGCCATCTCTGCACACAGAGGTCACACAGATTCAACAGATCAGTTTAGAAACTTATATAACTAAATGCATGGAGCCCTTGCATAGTGTTAGTGCAATCAGTGAGGAATTGAGGCAAATTATCAAATAAAAGTTACTTTTCAAACTTTTCAATTGGTTCCTGACTTGGTTAAGCTCATGCAACTTTTGAGTGTAGAGGTGGTCCACATACCAGCATTTCACTTGTTCTTCTAGGTCAGAAGAGCAGAGCAGTCTTTTTCAGTCTTCCAGAAAGACTTGCCTGCAGATATAGAAAGATCTTGCAGAGTCCTTGTTCCTATTACAGAGTAATCTATAAAATCAAAACCAAGCAATCTCTCAAAAAATAAGTTTAATCTCTCCAAGATGGCTTCTTGAGAAAGATGAGTGTTCAAAACTTGTACTTCTCACACTGAGTGAAAACACTGCCCAGTTATTTTTCTCTCTCACTTAATCTATTTCCCTAAAGAAAAGCCTATGCTCATTGCATGTAACCTGGCTGTACAATGTATTTGGAATAGTTCTATTTTCTGTTTACATCTTTCCTGTCATACCCTGGAACAAAGCATAGACTGATATACTACTGATGTTCTTCAAAATGTGTAATCTACACATATACACACCTTCTGGCTGTGCATGTTATTCTGTTACCTGAAGATGAAGAACTCCTTATTCTTCAAGTATGATTACAGGCCACTATCACTCTGCCCTTCCTCATGCTCTTGGAAGTCATTCCCAAGGATCTCATTCCCACTTTTCTTTCTTCTCCCTCTCAGCTAAAGGTCCCAGGAAGGAAGAGAATCAGAATGGAGGCCAGAGGTTGTGAAAATGATACATCATGAAGAACTCCGGTGACAAATATGATATATCCTATGTGATATGATACCAAAAATGTTGTTATATATGAAAAAATAAATCTTTTTCTTTTGGTTCACATTCATGTTCATCAGTTAGTGTGCCTAACCTCATTAATCTCATGATTTCCTGCAAGTGGATATCAGCATCTGAAAGATCATCTACAAAGTGCCTCTCAGCTTTGATACCTCTATGATGTCACAGTAACCAGTGAAGGTATAGGTACAGCCCCCAATGGCCGATGCTTATCAGTAAGGATTGTACTTAGTGAGGGCACAGATGAAGCTTGAGTTGTGGCTGTGTTTGCTCTGATGACCTAAAGGGACTCCTCTGGACTTTTGAATGTCTCATGGCAAAATCTGGTAGAATTTTCCACCTATTTTTATGATCTTTGGATGAGGAAAGATCTTCCTTAGTACAGGTCTATGACTGGTACAAACAGGCCCCAGTCCTATCAACGTAAAGAGCCATCTAGATGTCCAATACAGGTCCTGTGGGAATGAACTTCTGGGTATAAGAGAGAAAGGTCAGTTTCTTAGATAAGGTGAAACCTGTGATTTGGACTATCAAAATTCATCACTTTTAATTATTTTAGTAACTGGAACATTACCACTGCTTAATAGAGCCACTACCTTCAGCTCTAGTCCTAGAGAACCAATCTCAACAGCCTGCCAAACCTGAGCCCAAAGGATCTGAAAGTCCCAGTATACCTCAGCTGGAATGCAAAAACACAGCAGATCTGCAATGGCCTGGTCTCAGATTTTTTCAGCAATATATATGTCTGCTTGCTGCCTCAAACTCTGCCACAATATTACGAGTATCTGCTAGTGCAGAAGATGGAGCTGTGCCCTCCAGGAGGGACTGGATGCTATGTATTGAGATCCAATACTGAGTTAATATCCTTCTCAACAGGATGCACTAAATGAATTTATTCTTTGTCCTTCCTAATCAGCAGATAACAGCCTTTTGTTGTGACTCATCTTGGTGGGCTTCAGTCCCAGACAATAGGGCTGATCATTCTCCTGTGACAGCCCTGGTAGGAGCCAGACCTGGGGTGCTCCTTTCTCTGAGGAGGCTATTGGGATTCTCCCACTGGCCATTCCTCTGCTTGCCTTTTTTCTTTTTTTTTTTTTTTTTGTGGAGATGAGCCTTTAATCACATAACCCAAGTGCCATCATTTCCTGAGCTCTGCATGGTACATGTTCAGGAAAGCTGATTTCCCTCAAGAGGAGAAAAACCTATGAGACAGGTTTCAAATGTCCTGCTTTGTTTAGCTTTGTAAGAATGGAAGAGAAAGCTGTACAGGAATTCTGAAGGGACTTCCAACTTCCCATCCCCTACCCAGCTGCATCACACACTTCCACGTGAAGTGGCAAGGTCTATCACGACATAAAGCACAGCTACAACTGGGGCTGTGACTGCCCCAACCAACACTCATTTGAACACAGATGTGGATACACTTCTAGAGACAGGAAGAAAAAAAGACCTCATCGAAGACTGAATAACTTTTCCCTCTATGAATCAGACTGAGTTAATGAAAAAGAAAAAAAAATTCTATCCATTTTTTTCTTTATGACTTATAAAACTTAATCTGAACTGAGAAACTTGAGTTTTAATTTGTTGGGAAATGTGTGTGCAGAGGCATGTATATGGCTGGCTGTGAGTGTGCTCATGTTTGAACTTCTGAGCATGTGTTTCACTTGGGGTAAGCTGCACATCTGAAATCTGTGCAGCACCTCAGCCTGGCTTTGCAGCCTCATGTAAAACATACTCTTACGCCTGTTACCTTGCTGCGCTACTACCTCTTTCCTATTTATCACTCCCTTCCTTTCTCCAACCTCTGTTTTTTATTGTTTCTTTTGCCAAGCCTGGATTATGTCACTTCCTCCACCTTTCCCACACCTTCACACTTCTTTGCCTGCCTTTTACTCTTTTATTTCTCTCATCACGTCCCTTTAACATCTTTTAAAATTTTCTAAATTTGAACTTGCATATGGAGGCAAGCTTTAAGATTGACCTGTCTAGGAAAGCCAATACCACTTGCAAGTACCAGAATCAGACATGAAACTCCATGTACATGTATGGAGTTTCATGTGCATGTATAGGTACATAGCATTCATAACGTCCATGCACGACAGATAGGTTTGTTCTGGGTTTACATACAACAAGGGCCTCCAAGAAGTTCACATCCAGTCAGACTATTTTCTCTCTCCAGGGGGATAATGGATGACCTCAAATGCAGAAGCAGTCAGGGATGAATTCACTGTAATATGAAGGAGGACAGGCCATTTCTCTCTGCTGTTCCTGCTATTACAGTTGGCTAGTGGCATCTTGGTTGGGTAGTGGGCCATCCACCTAAGCTATTGTGTGGCTCAAGTACTGCACCTTGGTTGCATCTGAATCTTTCCATTTTAAACCATTCTCCTGCACCCAGGTGAAAACCTTTAGCCAATTTGGATGCTCCTGGGAAGCCCTCTTCAAAACAATCAGATAATGCAGGTAACTGAACATGTGGTCTTCTGCAAATCTGCCAAACTGAAATCCTTGATCATTTGAAGAGTAGATGGAGAATTAATGAACATCTAAAGGCATCACACTGCACTGAAAAGTCCTCTTTGAAGCACAGACTTGATGACATCTCAGGGACCTATTTCCACTGTTGCCTTGGTTTGAGTTAGAACAGAACTAAATCTGTTCATTGATTTTACTTTTCAGCTCAGTGTCTTCTTAGTAATTGCTCTGGGACTTCTGTAGTGCCTGCCCACAGCATCAGTGGTGATATAATTGCCATTGGGGGTGAGGTGGTTGTATTCCATATTGGTTTTGTATATATTTTTATATTTTCATTTTATTATTGTTTCATAAAAGCTGGTTTAATTTTCTTTTCCAATCCTTACGTTTCCTTCCCTTATTCCCTTTCTCTTCCCCCCTGGGAAGGGAGAGGTGTTAATAAAGATCATCTGTTATTTGCCTAGAGGCCAGCTGAGCCCTAACCCTTGACAACTGTTCAGAAACCTCTGCCTACATCAGAGTGGGAAAGCAGTACCTCCAGACAAGTGCATCCAAGGTTTCAGTCTCTTTGAGGCAACTGATACTCACCTTTTGCGGTGGTTTTCTTTAAATTTACTGCAAATAGTGTACAGAGATACTGCTTTACTTCACAAGTGGTATCTTGAGTGCTTAGTACTCTTCTGGTTGCTGTGGAGTAGCTCTGTGCAGGACTGAGAGTTTGACTTTCTCATTCATTTATCGGTGGGATTCACAACAAATATGAAAAACCCTTAATGAATCTCCTTTGGTGTAGGGTTTTTTAACGCAGTTACTTCTGATTTCCAGCAGAATGAGCAGTGAATCAGAACACTATGCCTAATTAAAGACAAAATGGAGGCTCTTGAACAAAACTTGCTCTGTTTTTTTCTGGCATTGATGCCACTCTGAATGCCATGGGTGCAATCCCTGATGTCATAGAATCATAGAATGGTTTGGGTTGGAAGGGACCTTAAGCATCATCTAGTTCCAACTCCCCTACCATGGGCAGGGACACCTCCCACTAGACCAGGTGGCTCAAGGCCCTGTCCAATCTGTCCTTGAACACTTCCAGGGATGGAGCATCCCAGGTCAACCTGTTCCAGCATCTCACCATCCTCACTGTAAAGAATTTCTCCCTAATATCTAGTCTAAATGTCACTAGCAGAAAATACACTTGGACTAGCAGAGAGGAGAATTTTCCTTTCTGAATCAGGGAATAGTCATGGGACACTAGTCATAAAGTATAGTAAGTCATTTAAGTGTCATTGACAGTTTTCTGCTTATCACCATCTTAAATATGTGTCATGAAAGTGTGCCAATGCATGCACAAAACCTGTCTAACTCACTCTAAACAGTGAGAACATCACCATCACCACATGCTCCTTTACCAGTGTTTAGGGAAAGGGAGAGATATTCATCTGAGCCAATCTTCATTATCTCTGTCCATGTAAGGAGTGGAAGAAAGAGTCTAAAATACTCACCAGTGGACTTGTGAAATAAGTAACACTAAGTCAAACTGTAGCCTCCTTTTGTCCTTGTTTTTGTCTTCTTTTTCCCCAGTGCATCTCCCGTGCAACTTCTACTGGCAAGTATTTAAATGTAAAAGGCAAGTCACAGGTGTAGAGACTCTCTACTCACTTTTTCCAGCTCTACCTGCAGTACTCACCACCAAAATCCTCCAAAAGTGAAAAAAAGCCAAATTAGTTTTTTTTTTTCCTCACGTAGTCTGGCTGTGTTACTCAGCAGTTACTGAGAATAGCCAGGCTGCTTTAAGCTAAACTACACTAAATTAGGAGCTGTTTTAAGAATCCACTTTGGCTTATTTTCCATTATATTAACACTTCAAAATACTCCATCTGCTTACAAGATGGGTGTGAGAGAAGAAGAGAAACACAGCTGGCCCAGAGTGGGAAGAATGTAAGTTTAAACAGCCTCACCCCTTCCCAAATGTCTTTTTGGCGGTACTTTGTGACTTTCTGGATATTTTCAGGTCTCGCTTTCTTTTACAAGAGCTCATCATATGCAATTTAAACTTTATAATAAAAAAATGAACTGCGAATTGCTGCCAGCCCACTTTATCACTGCTGAAAAGGCACTGGTATTCAAGGTTGAAAGGATGAGAAAGAAAGGTCCCATAAAAAGCCTTAAGAAGGAGAAACATCCATTACATTTAAGTGTGAGGATGCTAAAAGTTGCAAAGAAAAGACGTCCTCTATCTCCTGCTTTAGTAGTTCCTCTTGATGCTTTTTCTTAAAACTATTTATTCGTACACAAATGCTTTATTACTAAAGACCTTGAACTTTTTCCTTTGTAAAGCATGTAAAGAGCCAAATTCAGGGATATATTCCAGAAGTGACTGCAATAGTTTGCACAATTTCTTGCCATGCAATCTTCAATTCCATGCCCCAGAAAGCATATCCTTCCACGGCTCATTGCTAATTTCTTCCTTGACCTGAGACAGACCAGCTTGCAGTTTCTTGTGATGTTTTAATCCATCCTAGCCATGAACCTGAAGGCACAATGGGTTCCACTCTCAGCCAGATTCAGCCTTGGTAGCTTGTAGCCAGATTACAGCCATCATTTGCTGCCATGCAACTTATATGGTTCCCAGTGGTGTCTCAGGAACCAGATAAGAAGAGGATGTGATGCCCTTCCAAGCTCCACCTAGTGAAATAAATCCTAAACATGCACCTAAACAAGAGCAGCTCACAGCAGATTTTATAGAGATTTAGGGCATGACGTGTGCTCTCTGGGATCCCATCAGCTCAGCTTTCACTGACTATGCCCAAGGGCTCTTGACCTTGGCTCCTTTTTGACTAGGAGTAGAAACCTAAGATGCAGCACCTCCCAAAGGCCACTAATTAATGTCTCGGTAAACTCTGCAGTCCTGCAACTCTACATCTTCTCTTTTTTTTCAAATGAGTAATGATATCACTCATGATCATGATGTTTAAATACTCATATTTAACATAAGGTATTTTGTTGGACTAACGGAAGTAATTTACCTTTCCAAGCATGCTGGCTGCCAGCTCCTATGGGTATCTCCTACGCAGACGTAGTCAAGTCCTACCTCTGAGTTTTTCTTGGCAACTGTGAAAATGGTAGTCTTGTTTTCCTGTTTTCCAGTACAAGCTGAGGTTGTGTGGTGCAGGACAAGACAGACACAGGTGCACTGAAGCATGCTTCCTGCAAAAAGTTAGCACCCTTCCCTCACCTTGCTTCTGTCTCCACTGGCTGACTCTTTCCATTCTCTACGCAACAAAACCCCGTGCAGATTTCAATTATACGTTGCAGCATGGCCTCCCATGTCTTGGTAGATAGCCTCACCTCTTCTTTCTGGTTCTTCCTCCCCTCTTTTAGATGTGTAGGTTAGAAGGTGGTTGTTCAGGCTTTCTTCAAGGTTTGTTCAACCAAGAAGAATATAAAACAATTATGAAACATTTTTCACATGGTAACCCAGAATGAAAAAAACCTTCATCAGAGAAGAATTTCACTAGGCTCTCTTGCAGTATAGAACAAAGTCCATGTCTTTAGCTGGGCTCGTGTCCAGCTCAGAGGCATCCCCCTTTTGAAGGTGCAATGAATACAAAGGGTCTGGCATGCACCTGAAAGCTGGTACTCTCTTTCAGGCTTGGATTTCAGGAAATAACTAGGAAGAGCATTTCTTGCCATTAGTAATTCCCTATGCTCATTACAGGGTTTCATGTTTGGGTGAAGGCTACGAAGGATTATGGACTTCTTGAAACACTGAAGTCACAAGTGCCTCAGGCACCAATTTTCCCTTCCAACTAATTCATCATTCCTGATGTGATTTCAGGGAAGTGATATAGTAGCCCATCTCCTTAGAAGAAAGGATGGCCCACTGCTGCTTTTTATATTCTGTTGAATTATAACACTTTCCTTCTTCATCTGGCCTTTCATCACAGACTTAAATGTTTTTCTTTCCATGTATACAACTGTGCAGGTTTCTCATTCATTATCTACACATGGATAGCCACATTGAGCCCAGCTGCAATCCTTCCTCCCTGCTCCCATAGGATCTTCTGGGGAGAAAAATTTTTCTAATTTGGAACAGACTATCAATTCCTCACCAGAACCTCACCACCAACTGCATCTGAACTCACCACAGAAAAGGATTTTATGCAAAAGTGCTGCTTTCCCTTCATTTCCAGATATCCACAGGAGCAGACATCACACTACCTTTGAACAGTGTAGTCAGGTGTCAGATGCAGTGCAGTGAAACATGAGAGTTCAGTTCTTCTGGCCCTTCACTTTGCATGTGGTCAAAAACAAAGTGTTAAAATCTAGATATCAGTGCAATTTCAATATATTTAGTATGTGTTTTATACTGTGAAATGGTAACTTGCACAGTGCTTACTCTTTTACCCCAGTGAAAAGGTACAGAATATCTCACATTCTGTGAACACATTAAAGACTTTATCAGAGGTGTCTGGTAAGATTTTAAGGACAATTCCTTAAAGATTTATATCAATGTGTCGGTTTTTTTGCCAAGCAATTATTGAATCTCTGCTCAAGCAGGATCATATTACGTAGTCTGAGGAGTAAGTAAATGCATGGGTAGCGAAACTTTTTTTTTTTTTCATTCAGAATGCAGAAAACCAATTTACTTGTGAGGCAAAAGGGTTATCATGTACTTGGTATTGCAAGTATGTCAGATGGATTTTCTGAGTCATGGAAGTTGTTGGCAAGGTGCCCCGCAGTCAGCCGGCTTCCTTTCTGTCATTTAATCTTCACATTTGTTGTTGATGCTTTGAAGCTCCTTAAAATTCAGAGGAGTACCTGCCCCAGCTCCTGTCTGAAAGTGCTCAGTGAGGATTTCGGAGCAGTGTGGGATGCAGAGAAGGCACAGAGTCGCAAGCATGAACTCCACAGCAGAATGCAGCTCCAAGAGCTTCCCTCTTCGTTTGTGCTCCACTGCACTCTGTTTCCCTCTCAGAGGATGCTGCCCCCAGTCCATCATTTAAAGCACAGATAGAAATGTATCAGGAGGATAAAAATGTGGAGGTATGGGAACACAGTTGTATATATGGTACTTCAATAGTTGTTGCATCTATTACCCAATTTATTTAATCAACCCTGTAAATGAATAGGCCTAATAAGGTCACCATTCCTAATTTTTTATTTCTTTATTTGAGGAACAGGCATCAGTAAAAGAGCTTGGGTTTTAGTTTGGAAGTGTCTCCGCTCTTCTCCATTTCAGCCTCTTAAAGTAGAAATCTGGCATGGGTTTCAGTTCACCTGTCATGGTTTAACCCCAGCTGGCCATTAAGCACCACACAGCTGCTTGCTCACTCCCCACCCGGCAGTGGGATCAGGGAGAGAATCAGGAAAAAGAAGTAAAACTTGTGGGTTGAGATAAAGACAGCTTAGTAGGACAGAAAAGGAAAAGAATAATAATGACGGAGTATAGAAACCAAAGTGATGCACAATACGATTGCTCACCACCTGCTGACCAATGCCCAGTCAATCCCTGAGCCACAGGGTCCTAATCAACTTCCCCCAGTTTATATACTGGGCATGATATGATATGGTATGGAATACACCCCTTTGGGTCAGTTGTCCTTGCTGTGTCCCCTCCCAGCTTCTTGTGCACCCCCAGCCTTTGCAGGCAGGACAGTGCGAGGAGCTGAGAAGTCCTTGGCTTAGTATAAACATTGCTTAGCAACAACTGAAACATCAGTGTGCTATCGACACTAGTCTCATCCTAAATCCAAAACACAGCACTTTTCTAGCTGCTAGGAAGAAAATTAACTTTATTTCAGTCAAAACCAGGACACTACCTAACTTATATAACACAGTTCCCTCCACGTGGACTGGATACCATAAACTCTCTTTAGAGTGAATGCCAAGAAAGCGCCATGAAGTTCATGACCTATTTTGGATGTGATAATTTTTTTCTTCCTTGGACTACAAAGGGAGTCCAGACAATTATCACAGTTGAAGCAACCTATATTCTTAATATCTTATTGTAGGGGATGACAGATCCCACTCCTGCAGTCTGAAGCTGAAATCCTGGTTTTCACTGTCCAAACTAAGATTTGTGAACTTCCTGATAGGCTGGAGGCTGTCATGGAGACCAGTGGAATACCCCCAGGTCTGGTACTTTCTGGAAGCAAGTATTTAAACAATGCATGCAGGCAGCACGATAACTAAACGCAGTGAAGAATCTTGCAGTAACAGGAACAGGCCATAGCCTTTCTGATTCAGAACCTTCACACACTGGATAACCTCTGCTTCTAATACCGGCACTCAGTTCTTTTGACTGAGTACAAAGATATTTTCTTCTCCTGGGTAGTCTTTCCCTTTGCAACTGCTGTTACTTAACACTGCAATAACTGCTGTTTGTTTCTCACTATCTCATACCCAGGTGCTTACATCACGGGTTGAACCTGTTTTCTTATTTGCATTCCTTAAATTCTGAATTCTGTTGTACAATAAGTTTGTGCGTTGCAATCTTTTGGGTACTTTTTATAGTCCTGTCTTCACTGAAAACTCTCAAATGTTTTGCTCGTTCAACAGCTTTGCTGATTACTTTGGGAATTTATAAATTTAACTCCCATGCTCTCAGTAAAGACTCCCATGTCTTGTCTAGAGCTGTGTGTCTGTGGCATATTCTTTAATGCTTTCCTGCACCTGTTAGATTCTCATGAGAAAAATGAATTTTTCATACGATGCATTCTTCTAGTGGACACAATAGGTTTCAGTTTGTGCAATGATCCTATCAATTTCTGTGCAGCTGTGAGAAAGATCTGGATGTAACTGAAGATACAGAGGACATTTGCATCATCAACAGTAAAAATAAGAATTATTTTTCAATTAAGAATATTTTCAAGGAAAAATTTCTTGGCACTGGTCAGTGCCTGTGTTCCTCTTCCAAACTTATATAGCAAAAA
>WUAM01000292.1:1029362-1047052 GCA_024336885.1 Actenoides hombroni
AAAAATCCCACTGAAAGTGATACTAGGATTCTACAACACTCAGACCTCAATTCAGGATATAGCTTCATGCTGTCTGGACTCATTAGCTGTGCCATGTATGTTGTCCTCATCAAATTCTGGGCAGGTGCACTTCACCAGAAAACAAAAGTCCCTTGTATCTGCACTCTAAATGATTTTATTTTTCAGTTGGCTTTAAGGAACAAAAGCAAGATCCTGCTGTTAAGATGTATAATCCAGATCTCTAGCCAAGACCACTGGCATTTTTTGTGCTCTGACAGGTAAATGTGCAGTCACCAGGATGATGGGAAGCTGCAGAGGTTCTCCTCAAAGTCTCCTGACTGCCCAAGTGGATGCAAAGGGCAAGGAGAGCAGGGGCAAGGGGCAAGAGGAGGTAGAGTGGGATATATATTTCTTGCATCCCAGTGTACTTTCTGCATCACTCGCTGCTGCCAAAGCAGCACATTCAGCTGCATGGAGTGGGTTTGCAGTCAGAGCCTCATGGGATGGAGTTTTCTGTTCATTCACAGTGCAGGAATGTCTGCCAAGGTTTCTTCTGATTCTCTGCAGCAAGACTTGGTCCTGGCTGACAGATGTCTTCCTTCTCCCTTTCCCAGAAGACTATCTCAAAGAGAGCCCGGCCATGCAGCCATGAGCCTTTCAGGTCACACATCAGCACAGGAGCATTTTGGCATGTGTTTTGCTTTGTCAGATATCTCTTCAGGTTGTTTATAGGAACAGGTGCCTTTCTCCAGCCCTATCTGCTGTTTCCATCCTTGACAGAATGATGAGCAGAGAGCTGCAAACCTGCTAAGGCCCCTTTTTCCTCTCCTTGAGGAGTAAGAGTGTGTTCATTCCCAACACACTCCAGGTGTGAACCACATGGTCCCAACCCACACATTTCATCTTTGGTGGCCCCAGTCTCGTTTTCATGAAGGAATACCACTACTCTGCGAAGAGAGAGGACTCCTTATGTGGAACTGGTCCAATAGATGGAGGTTTTCAAAATCATTATGCGGAGAAGTTAACTGTGATAGTCACACAGTTTTGCCCCTGCCTTGCCTATTCAGGGATGTGAACACTTCATTCTTTCCTGTCACCTTCCATTCACTCTCCCACCTCCTTGGTCCCTTAAATTTATGCAAAGACCATTTAAAAATGTGTCAGAGGGCCATGAAACTGTTTTCCTCATGCAGCAGATTTCAGGATCTTTAGTAATGACATCACAGGCCATCTGGAAAGGCTGGCAGCAGACACATATCATCCCAGAACACCCACATATCCAACACCTCCTTCCTATGTGGAAAAATGCAATCAAGTCCTCCTGGCTCAATGGAGTTGTAAATGTCCTTTAAATCTGTCACTTTAATGTTCTCCTTGGAAGAGGGAGGAGGAGGTAGGTTTTTTCCTTATGGCTCCTTATATTATAGACCAGAGGAATTCAAAGTACTCCATGGATTTGTTACAGGAGTTCTTTGAAAATAGTGTATTGTCTTCTGGCAGCAGCAGCAGCAATAAAGTTTTGAACTGTGTTTCCTTCTGACATTCAGGAGAGTCAGAAGTCGACCTGACTGTGAGCAGCTGAGGCAAGACAAATCTTTCCTGGCAGCAGACTGCAAAAGTAAGGCATTCTCTGTTGGGAAGGTTTCGTTCTTTCAGGATACATTTAGGAAAGGTGTAAAAAATCAGGTTTTCCATTCCAGGGAAAAACATCCCTGCTTGGAGGACAGGGCTACAGTGCCTGTGGAGTATTAGCAAATCTGTAAAAAAATTAATGCACGATTTGTAGACAGGTTAGAAATCCTCTCAAGCACATAATACCTCTCCAAAATGATGTCAGCAAAACCAAGGGCAGTCAAACACTATATTGCTGTACCCCAGTGCAGCGATGTGTTAAGCACCTTTCCTGAACATTGGAACCACAATGTGTTATTGTGCTGAACTAAATAGAACACCGCATACAATGAGGAAACCAGCACAATGGGACAAACAGCAAACAGAACAAACAGAAAAAACAGCAAGCACAACATGGAAATCATCAAATAAGAAAAGGTGCTGTAATGGGAAAAGCAGGTATTTTCAAGTTGAAAACTTCGGACAAGCTTTTCTTTTCACTTCAACTAATGATTCCATACATAAGGAACTACACTACATTCCTTTTTGTATTTTTTGCACTGTAAGCCTTTTTTTTCCACTTGATATTTATTTTTTCAGTTCAGTTTTTTTCCTTTCTCTTTTTCCTTTAATTGTATTTTTGCTCTACAGTTCATTTTAGCACAGTGACATGCTTGACTGTCCAACCTGGCAGGCATGTAACATTCCGGTACAACATTTATTAAAGCAAGGGATGAATTGTTTTCCCTACTCACTACTTTTTTATTTATTTATTTATTTATTAGTTGTTGAGGATGCACTAAAAGACATAACCAGGTTTTCCATTTTTGTGAACTTTTTTCCTTCTCACTCCTGATATTCTTGGTTTGATCTGTAGCCAGCATCACGGTCTTCTTTGCCAAATCTGCAGTAACCATTATACATTTTCTTCTTGTTATTTCTTGCTTCAATTTTGTTCTCTTATTTGTTCTGCATTTGAGTTTCATCCTTTTACCTACAAGCCTGACAGAAGATTTGGACCTAAAGGACCCTGAACACAATGTCCCCAGTTGAAAGACACGTCATGGCAAGTGCTCGAAAGAGTTGATCCCAAACATAGATGTGGTGTTTTCTGTACATGAATATCTCCTTGGTTTGCTTCTGATTACCGTGCTCGTTTTTCTCAAAATAGTTTTGAATCTCAGTCACTGTAACCTCCATCCCGCATCCATTAGAATTCTCTTACTGTGTTTTTTCCTCAATTATTGCAATTTTCTCCTTTTTTGCGGTCAGTCGCTGTTTCACTTTTGTGTGGGTAGGAAAAGAGGTTTTGTGCTGACAATGTTGATTAATCAGTACAGCCACATGTTGGGATATTTTTAGAGATGAAAAGAACCCAAGTCTTGAAGCATTTTTTTTTTTGGTGGAAAACGAACAAATGAAAGAATTGCAACCAGAATTAATACGTAGGTAGTCATTCTTAAAAACAAATACATATTCTGTGTAAAAGACAGATGAAATTAAAGTATTTTAAAATTTTTTCCTCAGCACTTATAAAACTCCTTTGCTTCTAGCTGCTTTCAAATGATTCTGGTAACGCACACTGGAAAGCGAAGGAATGTATACAGACCTTGTAATTCTTTGTGAAAAGAGAGTACAGTGAGGCTGATATTTCCATCGCCTGATTTCTTAAGAAACCTTCTTAAGAAGGAATTGGAAGTGAGTTTTCACGACCCAGCCAACTTACAGATTATAAGCAAACACGATGAAGAACCCAAAATGCAAAACCTCTTTAGGCATGTAACGTTCCCATGAATGCTAGACAGAAAGGGCAAGTAAGTGAGATTTTTGAAATTAAAATGACTTTTTAAATTAAAAATCTGAATCCTTCTGAACTGATAACTCTGACTGTAGTCTGTAAAGTTACCATTAGCTAAAAGCATTCAGTTTGCCAAGAACCTTGGGTTTACGGCCCTTAAGGTCCCAGAATTTTAGCAAAGCACAAAGGTCAGAATGTGCCAGTCAGATCTTACACTTCTGAAGGCACCGTCTGCATGTTTTCTTCATGTTCTGCTCACAGCCAGTCAGCTGGCATGGCAAGCCCTCATCACCTGCTGGCCATTGTCCACAGTGCTGTGTTGTTGGGCTGCTCTACAAAACCAGTGGTCCTAAAGCAGCCAATGGCCTTGGCACCTGGGCTTCTGCCAGCCAGGTCCTCCCTTTAGGGACGCAGTGCTTCAGGTTTGCCTATTGCAGGCAGGTTACCAAAACTCTGAATCACTTTGGTTTGCATGTGCTGCTGAGACTTCTGGCACTGTTAAATTGGACTGCTACATCAAGAGAAATGGTTTAGGGGCAGCCAGAGAATTACAACCCCTTCAGGTAGACTTTTTTTCACAAGAAAGGTGTATAATCCTCCTCCTGTAACACCTCTCCCCTTGTTAACCAGAAAGCCACAACTAGGCTCTCTGTTTCGGCAACACGTGCAGAGCACATGGAGGACAACAACATCCTTTCAGTCTTGCATACATCACCCAAGAAGGGGCTAGGAGACTCCCAGCAGAGGATGTGCACTGGCACCCCTTTCCTCCTTTTTCTATTCCATTGATCAGGATTCAGAGCAACCTCTTTCTCTCTACCATTAGGAAACTCACACAGATGCTAGTAAAATAAGAACTGAGTAAGGAAGCTCTTGTATGTGCATTTTTGAATCATCATTTCACAAAGCTGCAATCTTAGAGATTTTTATAAACCCTTTTTAATCAGTACCACTGAAGCTCCATTAATTTGTACAGTTGAAGCTAACAGGGCTTTTCTGAGTGACTGCCTTCCACAGTCTACATTTCTTCATAGGTGCAGTGGTGGTCATGACACACCGATCAGCAGTAACTACTGGGACACTGTGCAAATGTCCAGAAGAGTGTTTTCCAACATGTTGTGAAGAAATAGACCTCCTACCTTTCTTAGAAGAGACCGAATATAATTCGTCTGTAACAACAGACATAAGCATAATGTATATCTCTAGTTTATTCAAGAAAGATTGTAATGGTGTGGTTACGTGGCCTGCTCAACTGAGTTTCACATGGAAAAGTCACACGCACAACACGTTACATTAAGCAACAAAATTAACCTCTGTTCAACAAGGCAGACGAGAGAAGAAGGAGAAACTGGGTCCTGGAAAAGCCCCAGGGTGATTCTGGTATTTCCCAGTGGGAAGAAAGAGGATGAATATTAAACCATGAAAAGACAGGGAGTTATGGGAGAATTTGGGCTGATGAAGGCTGAGGGCAAATAAAAGCTTTCCCTTACATTTTCAAAAGAGCCTCAGACTTAGCAACTTACATTCTATTTTCAAGAGCACTTCAAGCTTGGCTTTCTGGTGTTTTGAGGTGCCTATGGGTACAGAAAGGCATTTCTTGAGAATTTCCACAATAGTCCGGCATATTAAGCACCTAAATAAATTCCCCTGAAACTCAAGAGGCAGAAGGAACCTAACTTTTTTAAATGCTGGTAGATACCTGTTTGCACCTGAAAATCTGATATGTCTTATTAAAAATCTGCAGGACTCCCAGAGTTCAGTCACTTCAATGTTTAACTCCCACTGATGAAGATATTGTCAAATATACTTCTTTAAGTGTGACTAATCCGTACCTATGGAGTATGTACAGCATTCTTCCCTAGATGCTACTGGGAGTATAAGCCCCAGGAGAAGGATGCGTAGGGGAAACCCTGAACTAATCTGTGCAAAAAAAATTCTTCAGTTATGAGGACTTGAATACGCACTAAAAAATATCTGCCTTAACGTAGCACAAGTCATAACATCGAGTTGGAAAGAAATTTGAAATAAAAGGGGGGAAAACTGGTAGAGAGAACCAATACCCAGAGACACCGAGACGAATTAAAAAATATGCTGGATGCATTAGGAACAGGTATAGATAGGGAAGATGATGACATAAGAGCAATGGAAGGGAAAGAGAAGCAGCAAAGATGAGTTCTCTGCATGTTTTTATCATGGAAAACAGTGTGGAAATTTCTACTGCAGAGGTCCTTTTATGATTAATGAGTGTAACCATTCCTGTTCCAATGCTTAACAGTCCTTTCAGTGAAGAAGCTTTTCCTAATGTCCAACCTAATCTTTCCCTGGCACAACTTGAAGCCATTTCCTCTCATCCTATCGCTTGTTACTTGGGAGAAGAGCCTGACCTCCACCTTGCTACAACCTCCTTTCAAGTAGTTGTAGAGAGCAGTAAGATCTCCCCTCAGCTGCCTTTTCTCCAGTCTAAACAACCCCAGTTCCCTCAGTCACTCCTCATACGACTTGTTCTCTAGACCCTTCACTAGCTTCATTGCCCTTCTTTGGACCCTCTCCAGCACCTCAAATGTCTTTCTTGTAGTGAAGGGCTCAAAACTGAATCCAGTATGCAAGGTGTGACCTCACCAGTATAGGGGGATGATCACTTCCCTAGTCCTTCTGGCCACACCATTTTTGGTAGAAGCCAGGATGCCATTGGCCTTCTTGGCCACCTGGGCACACTGCTGGCTCATGTTCAGCCAGATGTTGATCAACACCTTCAAGTTCTTTTCCACCAGAAAGCTTTCCAGCCACTTATCCCCAAGCCTGTAGTGTTGCCTGGGGTTGTTGTGACCCAAGTGCAGGACTCAGTGCTTGGCCTTGTTAAATTTCATACAGTTGGCCTCAGACCATAGATCCAGGTCGCTCTGAAGAGCCTTCCGTCCCTCAAGCATACCTACACTCCCACCCAGCTTCACATTGTCTGAAAACTTACTGAGAGTGCCCTGGATCCCCTCATCCAGATCATTGATAAAGATATCAAATAGAACTGGCCCCAGTACTGAGCCCTGGGTCTTGTGACTGGCTACCAGCTGGACTTAACTTCATTCACCACCACTCTTTGGGCTGAACCATACAGCCAGTTTTTCACCCAGTGAAGAGTATGCCCATCCAAGCCAGGAGCAGCCAGTTTCTCCATGGTGTTGCTGTGGTAAATGGTGTCAAAGGCTTTACTAAATAGAATACACAAAGGGAATAAATTGATGTACTACAGCCTTTTCAAATGTTAAAAAAAAATAATAAATATTCACTGTTAATACCAATATACTGTAAAGTAAGGGTGATGGATAATGTGAGGAATCCAGAGGAGAGAATATATCTAGGCACTCTACGTGAGAATGCTGTTGCAGAAGGTATTGCAGAAACACACCCATCTGAAATTTGTTAAATATTTTTTGTTGAAGAGTGGAATTTATGAAAAAAAATATTTTGATACGACTTGCAGGATTTTATTTCACATTTATATAAACACACGCACTCGTACCATAACTTCCTTTTGTGATGGTATTGAGATAGAGATGGTCTTTATATTCTGCAAGTACTCCTTTCTGTCATTGCCTTATTCTTCTTTTTGGCCCATCATTTTTGCCACCCGAGATATCTTTTGATCCCTGAGCCTGAGGAAGCACAAACGCTTCCCTGCAAGTCATATTTCTCACACAAATCCTTCTGTAAACCTATCTTCCTGTTTGCACTATGGCAAGTGGTACCTGTAGGGAGAGAAAAGAAATATTGGGTACTTCTCTCTCCAGACACGTATCAGTCACCAGGTTGATGCAGCTGCCACACACAGAAGTTTTTCTTCTGATCACAGAGAATATCCCTGCAAGGGCTTCCTGGTGTTAGAGATAGGTGACTTGGCAGTTTTCCTGCTCTGACACATAGTGGAAGCACAGTGAAATCCCTAACCTCGAAATTTGTGGCAACAGTAAGATGCTCAAGTTAATAAAACGAAGAATTTCCGCAAAAAGAAGTTTAAGTGGTTTTATTCCAGCTTTGGGGGTATCTCTGAACACCCTGAACAGTAGAGCTGACCTCTATTTTCTCGTGTCTGCACACAGAAAAAAAAATGAATGAGGGAAAAAAAAGACATTCTTTAAAAAAATCAACTCCTTTGCAACTTAATAGGACTCTGATCACCCATGTAAAATGAGTCATGTTTTATTACACTCTTCTCTAACCCTGACCTCCTCCATTCAGATACACCTCATGGAAAGAGAGGTGGAAGCACAATTTCAAGGGCAAGAAGCAGGTAATAATATTAAATGGCCACGGTGGGACTGCAGCAATGGATTGAGCAGATTGGATTTGCCCAGTGCACCAAAATGCCCATTCAGTACTCACCTCTTCACAGGCTGCCTTCCCAAGTCCCTCTGCGCTATATTTCATGGTCAGATTCAGGTGATGACATGGACAATTTAGTGTCTGAGTTCTTTCTAACCCAGGACATGGTGTTGTAATTACACGCTCCAGTGCAGGCCTGCATTCCGAGATAACAAACAACCTTGTAAAAAGAGGGGGAAAAAAAATCCTTTAATAGAGTGCAGTTCCCTTCTCCCCAGACTGAGAAAGCAGAATGGCAAAGAAAATTTCACAGCATCGCTGTGTACCTGAAAGGACCAATCGGAATGAGCCAGAAATGATTCTCCAAGAGCTAATGACCACTAAAAGCATAGTTTCTTCCTTCTTCCTAGGTGTTTTGCTGTAGGCTTTAATGCAAATGCAATGTTCGTAAGCGGCTCTTTCCCAGATACATTACCTCTGACAATGCTACTTCAGCCTCTGGACTTGATCAGAACACTCCTCATTCAGCATCAGAGGCTCATTCCATAAAGCAGCTTTCATGCAAGCAAATCCTCTCCCTACACACACTCAGTAAATCTACATCCAAATCATCTGCATTTCTATGCTTTGGCCTCAAGACAGTGGTAAAGGACTGTGGGTTAGGACTGCAAAGTACGGTGGGTTGCAAATCACAGGAAAAAAATGCCATGTGTCAGAAGGCAGAAGAAGCAGGAGACTAGAAGATCACACAAAGTTTCTCTTAGAGATAGAATTAAGGGAGACCAGGTAAGGGCGAGGTGAGCTTGTGGGTAGCACTACATTACATACCTGCTTGAAAAAGGTGCCAGGGTCTTTTTTTTGCCAGGATCAGCTTTACATTTCATTAAAAAGTTGAGACTCATGGCTTGATCCATTTGTTGAAAATCTTATGGCTACCTCAGACACAGGGTCAGTCTCTTTTTGAGTCCTTCAGCTCTCAGGCCTTTGTCCAAGTATGAGTATCAAAATGCTTCCATTTCTATACTGGATCTTCAAAGTTTATCATTCTGCCATTACCTCGTAACAGCCCTTGGGAATTTGTGTTCTTTAATTTGAGCCCCTTCCCACGTGATGTTTTTTCCTTATAGTCTGTTTACACGTATGAATTCATTCACAGCAAACATCCCAAAAATCAAGTCGAGAGACAGTATTCATATACTACCACAGAGAAGACACCCCCTTTTCATTTACAGCTTTTCACGCTCTGTCATGAACAGATGTTATTTTATTTCCAGGCCAACTGGAACAACACTTCTAAGAGATATGAGCTGTACCATTCATCTCAGCACAGTGTTAAGTCATGGTTGATCTATACAAAGGTTGGAACTGAAAAAAGACCAGCCCTATAAATCATACCTGTATAGTTCAAGTGTGGTCATGAATATTTTGGAGGCTCATCCACATGCTAAACTGATTGGGTTAAATCACTGCCAGTACAGGGGAGAGATAAACCCCTACGTCAGCTCCAGTGTCTTCTGTGCAAATCAATGGAGGTTTGCTCAACAGGAAAAGGCCACTCTCGATGTAAAAGCAGAGCATTGTCACGCCAATATTCACTGGTAAGTTCAGATTTAAACACAAGTTGCTATTTTGGTTCCAGTTTGGGTGCACATAAGCCCTCCAATGCCTGGAGATAACAACTTAAATGTCACCGCAGTTAACCTTTTCACTCCTGATCACAGGTCTTCATAGTTTATTTTCTGTGCCACATATGGACAGGCATAGGAGATATGATGCCTTATGTTTCTCAGTAAAGAACCAAACCTAACAGAGCCTTGGACCTTTCTGGGATTTATCACACTCTTCAGATCATATTTGAACCTCTGCACAACAGGGAAGAGGGCAGGGCAGTGGGGGCAGTAGTAATTTTCCAGCCACTGTCTTTTCCTGCCTCCTCATCTTTCTGTCTTTCCCACGTGGCTTTGGCTCTGTTGCTACCCTGCAAATGGCTTCACATAGGCACACACAGATAGAGCTGAGAGATAATGAGGGCTGTTGTGGATCACTTTGAGTCTCCTGGTTTCAAGAGTGGCACTTAAAGCTCTCTCTTCCTCCTTTCTCCCCCTTGAGAAGGTATCTTGCATTTTGCCATGTGCTGAGGGCACATCCAAGCTGGCTTTAGGCTACTTACCATAGTTACAAGTGGCAACCTAACTGCAGCAACATAAACTTCACATCAGGAGCAAAATCCAGTCTGGGGGTTTACTGGCTTACCTATTGCCTATACAAGTGCCTTGTCTAAAAGCAGCCAACCATGTTATCTGAAATCTGGACAGTTTGGATGTGCTGTGCCCATAATAGTTACAAAACAGTGGATGGACTCATGGGTGAATGGCTTATGTGCTGCCTCAGGCAGCAGGGGCTGCTCTGGTGCTCAAAAGGATGTACCTTGCTGGAGCCACCTCTCTTCTCCAGGTAGCACCAGAGATGGACAAAGAATTTGGACTTCCCCCCACATTCTTCCTGTAAACTTCTCTCCCTTTCTCCTCTACAGCAAATTATGGGAGAGGAAAGAGGCAAAGCATTTGGGGCGCCAGGATGAGCAAGGTAGTTGTGGTCAGAAACTGGAGTAAGAAAAAGTGCAGAATGAATGTTCACTGAGGGACCTGAAACAAGGCAACAGAGCAGCTGGAGGGCAGGACAAAGAGACAGAGACCAGGCAAGAAGGAAAGGATCACTAGAAGTTTGGGGATGGACAGCCTACACGTGACAAGACTAAGATAAGGAGGAAAACAAAATTATTTCTAGGTGAAGATAGAGCTGAGAGGGAATGAAAACGAATCAGGGAAACAATTAAACTGGTGGTGGCAAAATGCTGGCACCAGCAAAGATCTGGCATTGCACTGGTGGTAATTAATTCCAGTGCCATTTTCTTATCACAGGCTTATTCTTTTTTATTTCATTATATGCAGACTCTGCGGATAAACATAAAAAAAATGTTCCTTCTATGGGTGCTAAGCCTCAAAAGCAGGCTCGATACATAGTGAGATGTTATTTAAAGGCTAGCAGAGTAAAACTGCTAATGACATATACAAAAACCTTTACAATATTTACTATGTGACCTAGCACATTGTACAAATACACCCAGTCTCTGTGCACAAGCAATCACTGACGTATTTAGACTGAGGCTCTGGAGCCTAAATGCAAAAATGTACAATTAAGCAGTAGACTGAGACTTTCAGGCAGGAGGGAGCAATCAAGTACCATGTGAGGAAACAAAACTGGAAGCCATTACACCTTCTGGATTCTCCAAGTAGATTTTTTTAGAATGTTTTAGTGTTACATGCTATTTTGAAAGACATCGTAAAAAGTTGCCTTCAAATGAAAGAGGCTAAAAAAAGGATCCTTCCCTTTTAAAATGACAAACATTCCTAAGCACTGCATTTCACTACAGAAGTTTCCAAGGACAACAGATAATACTGCACTGGCAAGCTCTCAAGTGGCAGGCTGCACTGAACATCAAAAAGTGCTATCTGATGGTGACTTCACAGGAGGAACAAGCATCTCTAATATCAAGTCATTATTTTAAGCCTATGACAACAAAACTGAAATGTTTGAATATAAACAGCAGGGATAAAATTAAGTAATTAAGTTCGACAATGACCTTACAATTCAACTAGCAGATGATTCAGATAAATGTGACTGGTTTTCCATTCATTTCAATGAGCTCATTGATATAAGGTCTGTAATGCAGCTGCAGAGATGCACAGAGTAAAGGAAAGAGAGACTACTATATCTATATCCATCTATCTACCACATGCTGAAATAAAAAAATGCACTCATGAAGTTGCCTAACTTTAAGGACGAGATAAAGGTTAAGATGTGGGTACAGAGCAGGAGAGAAATTAATATCTGAATTGATATCGATGTATCAGAAGTTTTAAGCATCACAAATGTTCACGATCTATGATTGCTACAAATATGAAATCTGAAAAAAACCTGTTTGATATGGACTTGTGACATCATACGTTAACTGTGTATAAAGAAGCACGCTGGTTGAACAAGACAGGAAAAAAAAAAATAGGTAGTGAGGACTTGAAAAAGTTGTGTTGCTTCACACAGGTTTCCTCTTCACCTAGAGTGAAAAGGATGGGTAACTTCTTCACCTAGAAGCATCTAGGTGAAAATGCTCCTAGAAAAAGTTGTGACTCGACAAATAAGGTCATTGATTTGTAACAGGAAGCAATACCTTTGCCAAGTGTTTGGAGGAAATTAGTTTATTTCTGTTTTTATCAAAATGGTTCAGGAGGGAGTTTAGGGATGCTGTTCCAAGAGTGACAAAAAAACCCCCCACATTAAAAAGCTCTGTTCTCATCTTCCCTCTTCCACAGCCTCTTTTTGCTGCTGCTCAGGCTTTCTGCCTCTTGCTAGTGCAATTGCCTTCTAAATAGTCCGGGGGAAAAGAAAGACAAAAATGTTCCTGCCTTTCTTCTTTCTCTATACCACAAAACTTTCTCATCTTGTATTGCAACTACAATAGTCTCCTATTTTTTTCTGGCCTAGTCTCCCACAAACTTTTCCCCACTAAAACCACTGTCACTGAAGGTACGTGTCAGTTCACTAACCAGTGACATGCTGCCTGAGTTTCATGAAGATGCCCTTCCACTCCTGCCAAATGTTCTCCATTTCAGAAGGGGATATGTATCGTACAAGCTAATCCCAAACCATGAGGCTCACTCCATCAACCAACTTATTTTTAATCCTTCATGACTCTCACAGACACTGTAAATCTCTCACTACCAGCACCATTTTCTCTTCTGTAAGAAAGCCAGCACCAGTGTTCCTCTAACACATCCATGCTGAGAGACTAATGTAGCTGGTGCAACTGCTTAAGTGTCTGTTTGCTCAACTTACAGAATAAAAAAAAACCTCAAATACAAGAAGTCTGTTACAAGCAGTAATTACACAGCCTCGTTTTGCTATAAAGCTGTGGCCACCCAGACGCAAGAGGCCCCACTCCTCTTGTTCCTTGGTACTTTCCCACATTTCCCCAATGGCTGCTTGTGCCTATAACGTAAGATGCCCTTTTCAGTGTACTCAAACTTTCCTTCCCTGACTTTGTCATTTTTTTTTAGCTCATCTTAAAATAAATGGCCTTAACATCTCATCGTAGATTCATCATCATTTATTACCCCATAGGAAAGTCTGTCAGATCGAGCCTCAAAAAATTATAACCTCCCTTGTCCCAGGGGCAAAACCATGCCTTGAAAAACAAAACAAAATAAAAAACAGTGAAATTTCTCTCTCAAGCAACATTTCCTCAGTGAATGCCCTGTGGTCTCAGCAAGTAGGTAGAGAATAGCCCAAGAGCAGTATCAACAGGCCCTTCAGCAATTTCACAGAGACATTGTCCTAAACAGCATGTTTCCATCTGTTGTAAACCTCTCCCTTCTCTCCCTTGTCTTTTCCAACATTCACTATATAGAGACAAGAGAGGGGCCAGGCATTTACCCCTTCACTAACTCAAATCAAGGTCACACCAAGCAGTGAGATTGTCAGGAAGCGGTGAGAGTGGGGCTTGCCACGCAAGGGATAACAAGCAGGGAGCACAGGGTGATCCCAGCCCAGACAGAGATGCAGAGGGGATCAGGAGAGGGAGGGATGATAACCATTGCTGTTGAGAGCTCCAAACAAGACAAGGTGATGGATCACATCCAGGGATCATGCCCAGATGTCTCATAGAGGGAGCTCAGGGAGGAACCTATGGAGAAGGGGACCAGAGATGGGACTGGATGTAAGAATACAACATAGGTCCATAGGTTCCTGAGCTGAAACAGAGCCCAGGGCCCATGAGTAGGGTGAGTGGGTGGAGTGATCTTGCTTCTCAGGGCCATTAAGGCCTATTAGTGTATTAAAGGCCATGACAGATACATCTTAATAACTTCGGGTAAAGTGAATAACTTAAAATGAAGTCTCTGGAGGAACTTCCCAACAGTGAGTTCTAGTCCTCAGGCTGCAGCTTTTGTACCTCTCACACAAAGCAGCCGTGAACTATTGGAGAACCAACACACCACCTCAGTAATAATAAAAATGATGACATATAGTCTGTTGTGTGATGGACTGAAAGAGGCAGTCACAGCTTGGGACTCCTCAGCGAAGAGTGGTGAAAGCCAAGAATACTGTCAGCAAAGGGTAGGGATGACCCTGTGCAACGCTGGGGCACCACAAAGATGAACAGAGAAAACTTGTCTGTACAATTTGTTGTGGGTTTGTTTGTTTGGTTGTTTTTTTTATATTAAAAAAAAAAAATCTTACTGTATCTTTGAGTTGCACTATTTCTTTCTCTGCAAACAGATCTGCCAATTTACTTCCATTTTCTGAGGCTTTAATGCACCTGATGTTTGTAGGTGTGCTAACCTGTGGTATCTTCTGCATCTCAAGCTTGGCATTCTACACAGCTCTTAATTTGGACATGTAACTGCTGTAAAACATCTGGACTGTAAAGACCCAGTCTCTTCTCTCATCAATGTCCGACATTAAGAGGAATGTTGTTCCTTTCATTTTCTCTCACTGACTTCTTTAAGAAATTTCCCTGACCTCTTTCCTGCTTTTTTTTTCTGAAGTGTTAAAAGACAAAAGACTCTTACAGTCCTGCTCTTCTAATCCTCATTTAACTCCACTCTTGCCACAGATGAATCTTTCTGTAGATTAACAACTCCCTTTGTCTGCGATCCCACTCATGTGAGATCTCTGTTCACCTTTAGTCTGAAGAAGGACACACATCTTTCATCTGAACATCACACCAGCTGGACTGCAGGACAAGGCACTACCCCACACAGGGTAAGCAGGTAAAGCTGCATATTGCCAGCACTTTTTTGAACAGAAATCCTAGGAAACATTGATTTGCTTGGTTTCTCTCCTTGCTTACTTCGCTCTGACACATAGCTTTGCTTTTTTCTATATTTTTTTCTTTCATACAACCTTCATCAGTCCAACTTTTTCTCTTTTGCAAAACCTGAGGAAATTTTCCCCAAGAATGACTGTGTTCTTAACAGGCACTTACTGTACATTTTATCTTCCCCTTAAGGAACTGATTGATGTGGGTTCCTTTGGGTTCCTTTTTTTTTTTTTCTCTATTTTCTCATTGCAATGTGCATATTTGTTTTGTAACACAGATTTCTAAGTTGCTTCTCTAAAGGCGAATCCATCTTTTAACTTAGATTCTCCTTTTTTCTCCTTAGCTCCCTTAATGATGGCATGTGTGTTCCTCATGACAAAAACACACTGTCAGTTAAGGTTGGTTCTAGCTGGTTCATGTGGGTCAGGAAAGGAGAAAATAAAGATGAAGAAACAAATCTGTAGTGGAAGGCGTTACGATGTGTGGGGAAGAATTTTCCTACCATCCTCACTGCTGTGTACCTACCCACTTCCCTGTGGCATCCTGACAACACTTTTTGTGTCTAAATTTGTCACTTTGAAAACCTGGTGAACCTGCTCCATCAGTTTCTGCCACCAGCCATGCAAGATGAATGACCCTGGGGTTTTGGACATGGAGGGTGTATCTGAAGGGAGAACTGAAATTCAAGCAGAAGAAGACACTTCCAGAGGCAGCAAGGCACACTGATTCCTAGATGTCCCTCTCTCACCCATGGATTCTTCCCATCTGAGCTCCACTCACATTAGGACTGGCCTGTGTAATCTGTCTTCCATATGTTGTAAAGGGAAACTGTCTCTTCAATGGCAAAACCATATCAATTGTTCCCTGCCAGACCCCTCCCCGTGGCTTGTGATGAATGGCCCCAGCATGCAGCCTGCTTTGGGAGATACACGCTTTGCTCACTGGAGATTGCAGGCTTTCTCCAAACCTTTCAGCAAGGTTTAACAAGTTCATATTTCTTAACCAGACCCCATCCACGGAACCCTGTCAGAAGTGGATAAATCGGGCTGGAGAGTTACAAAGAGGCATTATCTTGTCACCTGGGCTAAGTTTCTGGTGGGTACTTGGGAACCTGACTCCCACTCCCACTGCAATCAATAGAGGTAGAGAGGTAGTAAATTCTAAGAGTAAGTAAGTGAGTAAGTAAGTAAGTAAGGAAGGAAGAGAGGCAGAGAGGTAGTAAGTTCTTTGGGACTCTGGACCTTAGTGGCCAAAGTAGATTTTTCTGCATATTAGGATTTCGTTGTTACATTTTTATGCTGCCTGTTGACTTCCATCGCCTTTCAGTGGCTGTGGGACAGTTGCAAAGGGACCTCATGCTTTAGAGGTCAGGAAACTATTGTTAATCATCAATATTTCTTGTGAAATCGCTACATGCCTTTATATTTTCAATCAAGGACGTTATTCAGTTTCCTGATTAAAAATATGGTTTAAAGATGAATGATTTGAGTTACAACAGTTTGAGTCCTACAAAATTTCAGCAAAATCTGAAATCCTTTATCAATATGTAACCTCTTGCATAAAGAGATTTTACATATTAAAAAGCATACCTTTTTTGGCCAATTCCTTGTGGCTCTGTAAACACCAGTTACCACAATAGCAGGAAAATGGTATCTGAGGTCAAAGTGACTGAGCAGCATCCCTGCTGGAGTGGAATCAGACTGTGTTGTGCTCATTGTCTGCATGACTATAATAAAATCTCACCCAAAGATGTTGTGATGACCCTAATCCATAGTGAAGACCACAAAGTTTGCGTAAGATTGAGCACAAGGGGCACAGTGTGGCATGAAGGAAGAGAGAAGAATCAAGTGCTCCTCTTCACAGGAGCATCGTGAACTTGCCCCTTCTCATTCCTTAGCATCCTTTCCCTTCTCCACCTGTCTTACTTTCTCTTGTTGTTCTGCCCACCTCACTGAAACCTTTGTTTCTTCTACTACTCCTTCTTTTTTAAACATTCTGCCATGCTTACTGATTGCATCTCAGAGTTTTGCACCTGCTGCTGTCTGCCCATGTCCTAAGAAAAGTGCTGCCCCTTCCCATAAGAACCCTTCTTCTGGGACCAGAATCTTCAATTAAACCAGACAAAGGATTTGCATCAGCAAAGACTCAGAGGAAATCATCATCCCTGGCTTCCTCCTCCAATAAAAGTGCATTCAGGAGGGTAGGTGTTAATGCACCCCTTGCCAGCAGGTCTGAGAAGTATACCTGAGTGTCACTCTCAAAGGAACGGGAACAGAAATAGGACAGGAAGAGATACCTGACAACCAGGAACAGAAGAAAGTCTTGCTCCCCCTGCCCAAGGTCCTGTGGGTGACGGTGGCAGGAATGAAGGTGTGTTCATATTGTCTGTGTGAGACTGACAAAAAGGCACTGTGGTGCTTTTGGGCATGGCCTACTGAGGGGTCCACAGCCTGGAAAACAAAGGTTTATGGGATGGCTTCCCCTCCAACAGCTTCAAGCCATGTGAGTATCAGGGACACTGTCTCTTGGGCTGCAGTAACAATATTCCAAAGCCAACCCCCTGAAATACGTACAGTGTTGATGTAGCAGCCTCAGCACGAGTTTTTTTGATTTATTGCTTTGCTCCTCCTGTGCCACACAGCTTGCAAATGTAGACATAAAGATTTATAGAAGAAATACTACATCGGTGTGCATGAAGCATGAACGACAGCATGCTTCTACATGGGCATCAAAAGATGGGGCAGAGCAGGACTTAAATACTGCTGATTATACAGCAAGTGAAGAGACTGAGACATGCTGTGAGACCAGGAAAGACCACAGATAACACGAAAGAGTTGGAAGGCACTGGACAGAGAGGTGACTGAACCAAGGCAATCACAGATGTGGAACAACAATGTCATGATACAGCTCTACCTTGCCCTAAGCCTTTCTCATCCACAAGGAAACAACACAAAATGACAATAAATACTTAATAATGCTTGAATATCTTTTCTCATTAAACCACACCCCCCCCACCCCCCCAAGCAGTGTACGGACAGACATAAAGATAAAGGGCGAGAATGCATTCTTCCAACAGAGTACCCAGCC
>WUAM01000292.1:1051459-1066043 GCA_024336885.1 Actenoides hombroni
AAAGGAAAGGAAAGGAAAGGAAAGGAAAGGAAAGGAAAGGAAAGGAAAGGAAAGGAAAGGAAAGGAAAGGAAAGGATCTTATTGTTTCTTGCTTATGTTCCTGTAGGGCGTAAGATGCCTGGTTTTAAACCAAAGCCTCATAGGTCTAAGGACAAAAGAAAAACATAGTTCCACTCCTCAAAGTGATCGTAAGACAAAGGACAATGGGCAGCTACAGACAGATGCACGAGCACACAGACATAGAGAGACAACGCTGGTCGGTGCAATGAGCTGCAACCTAACCATTGTCGCTGAGGCATCGCTGGAAGAAAAGCAGTTGGAAAGAGAACTGAGCGAGAGGAGGCATTTTGTTTGCAGAGGAATTCGCATCTCAGCACTTGGAGGCAGTCCAGCCAGAACAATAACCGGAATTGTTGCAATGTTGGGTGAGAGGGGGTGCGGAGCCCCCTGGCAGGCTGGCCCTTCATGGAACTTGCACAATCTTCCAGTCGCAGCAAACCAGCACATGCCAACAACCACGAAAACGCTTCCATCGCAATGTTTCCAGCCAGTCAAGACTGAAAGAGGCTGGTGGAGCAGCTTTTGTCTGTGATTACAGGGAACTTCTCCAGGATTGAGAGGCAGAAAAGGAGAAACCATGGTCATGAGATCTGAAAACGTAAGATGTGTGCACTATGGTATGGCATCACAGACTAGCCAAGGATCCAATATCTTTCAAGTGAATGAGAGAGGAGAGATAGTGTAAGAAATTGACTGCAGACAGATAGAAAAAGACTAGCTCCTTGCATTTAATGCAGGATGTGCAGAAGAAGCAGAGGAAGGTTGCAAACAGAAGGTGTTATGACGACAGTAGCAGGCTACAAGCACAAAGTTCAATCCGATGAACTCGGATGAGAGTTTAGCTGTGTGCATGGGTGCTCAAATCCCTGCCACACTGTGCAAAGTGTGTATACGGTCAAGATAGGATTCATGCCCACATTGACCTTGAGCGACCAGCAGGGTGGAGTTGCTCTCCCCAAGAACTGAAAAAATGACCTTTAGTCAACCTGAATTTAAACTGTTAGGTAGCTGTACATAAAGAAGCGCAGCTAAAACAGATGAGGATTTTAACTTGGAAGAGAAAGAGATTCTTCTCTAGCAGTGATGCAAATTGCCTACAAGGAGTGGTCTGTGTGGAGACAGATGATGGATTTGTGCCTGTGCCTGTCTAGCAGTTTGAGGGATTTTATATTGCAAGAGGTGTCAGAAAGGATAAAGCTCATGAAGAAACTTGAATCCGACTGGGGCCTGGCCAGAGGAAAGAAAAGTTACCTCTGAATTCAGTCATCTGCAGCATATCTTTGTCCCAGAGTGTTAAAAATAGCACAGAAGAATGGTTGGCCACCAACACCAGACAGAAATGGCTAGGACACTTCCTCTTCCCTGAAAGCTCCTCTTTCCCTGGGTAGAAGGAGACTCACACAAAAATTATAAAAGGGAGGCTTCTTGGCTAAAGTTTCTCCTTAACATTTTCCATTGTTTGCAGTCACTTCCTCTGAGTTTTTTGTCCTCTTTTGTTAAATGTCAGTCCTGGCAAGCAGTACTAAGAGGCTTCATACCCTAACCTAGACAGGTGGGGCTGTGTCAGAGGTTACAGGTGCATCAGAAAGTCAGGGTTGTGTCTCTTCTGGTTACTGGAAGATATTTACTTGAGAAATCTAGGAGACTACAATTTTCTTTCTAAGTCCCTAATCCTATTCTTTTCTCACCAACCAAACCAGATGATCTCACCTGGAGTAGGGGGTCCAGCTCTGGAGTCCTCAGTGCAGGAGAGACATGGGCCTGTTGGAGCAGGGCCAGAGGAAGGTAACAGAAACTGATCAGAGGGCTGGAACACCTCTCCTATGGAGAAAGGCTGAGAGAGTTGGGGTTGTTCAGTCTGGAGAAAAGAAGGCTCTAGGGAGACCTCATTATGGCCTTTCAATACTTCAAGGGGCCCTATGAGAAAGACGGGGACAACCTTTGTTGCAGGGCCTGTTGCAACAGGACAAGTGGTGATGGTTTTAAACTAGAAGAGGGTAGATTTAGACCAGAGAGAAGGAAGGAAATTTTTACATGAGGGCAGTGAAACACTGGAACAGGTTGCCAAGAGAGGTGGTAGATGCCCTGTCCCTAGACACATTCAAGGTCAGGCTTGGTGGGGTTCTGAGCAACCTGATCTAGTTGAGGATGTCCCTGTTCACTGCAAGGGGCTTGAACTAGACAACCTTTAAAGGTCCCTTCCAACCCAAATCATTCTATGATTCTATGACTTTGGAGGTCAGTAGGAAAGCTCTTTTGCTGACCTACAACTTTATTCTCATTGGTAATTCAGTACCTCTCTTGGTTTTTGGCCTATAATGACAATAGCTACCACTCTAAGAAGTACTTCATCTTGTTTTTTCTTGCCAGTCGAGTTCAAATGTCTTACACACTATGTGGAGACCCATTATATTTAATAATTTTTAACTCTTTTCTTCAAGCTTAGATGGAAGTTTCCACGCCTCTAATGAGTAACGGGATACAAAAATTATAACTGTCATTAAAAAAACACTCAACTTGTACTCTGTCACTGTATTTTAAATTTCTTTTTGTTTAGATACTCAGTTCAAAATTGTACATGCTAGACCTTTTAGTGGTTAGGGAAAACAGTGGGGAGTTACTAGTCTGGAGCCAGAGGGTGTCTGATTTTCGTTGGAAGCTGGAATATCCAAAGCAGGAGTTGGAGAAGCCAAAAGTCCTTCAGAATATTTTTTCTGTTTTGCAAAATAAACAAAAGAGGATTCAAATGAAAGCAACACTGGGACAGATTCTCATAGGAACATACAGCATATTCTGGTGAAGTCCTGGGGCTCTTTTCTGCTTTGATTTATATCAGCAGCATAAACGCTCTTTATCATTTACCAGCTGCCAAGTACCAGCAGAACCTACAGGAATAATATCATTCAGTAATTTAAAATACAGCTATTTCTTAGGTACCTTGTAGTTTCCCCATCTCTGTGCTCTTATTTAAAGTCCCTGTTCACGAGATCTGGCAGATTTATTCAGGAGGAATAATAAGATCCAGCACAGTGTCCTGTCTCCTGCCACTCTTCTCTCCTTCTTCAACAAACAGATTTTATAACAGCCAAGTTACTGTCCCTAGAGAGCAGATAATTACACCAATGCCTTACACCATTGATCGTGTGTGTGTGTTATACAAGAACAAGCTGTACCAGTACGACACAGTTGTACTGCAGTAACTGTATCCACAGTTGGGGAATGCTCTACCAACTTAACTGTGCTGAAATAATTCAAGCAGTGCCAAATGTACATTCAAATGTGTTCTTGGCAATTCTAGCCATAAGCAGGGAGTTGTCTGCTTCCTTAACCCCCGATCAAGCTTCCGAGGAAGGTGTCACCTCCAGTTCTACACCTACCTTGAAACACATCATAAATGGCCAGGTAAGATCAGCAATACAGCTAGTAAGAAAAGATGTTTTTCAGGATGCTTTTCTGGTTACAAACAGACCTGGGTCAGCGCAAAGTCTCGCTCCTGCTCCCCTGATTCTCCCTCCTCCAGCCCCTCTACCCTCATGCTAGAACCATGGCAAACAACTAGGAACTTAGAATTGAATGGACTTTGTTCATCTTGCATGGCAGCGAGCATCTGTTCTGCAGCGAAGCCTTGAGACAGTCTCTTAGCAGCATGTGATTGTAGTGTCTTTTCCACCTGTTTGTGTGCCTAGTGGCACGCAGAATCACGGAGTCACAGAATGATAGGGGTTGTAAGGCACCTCTGAAGGTGATCGAGTCTAGAGAGCAGGATCACCTGGAGTAGATCACACAGGAACAAGTCCAGGTGGCTTTTGAAAGTCTCCAGAGATGGAGCCTCCACCACCTCTCTGAGCAGCCTGTTTTAGTGCTCTGGTACCCTCACACAGGGAAGGCAGGCTGTACAGTGCAGCAATGTGTACTCCTGTCTGCATCTTTTAAGAAAAAAAACACGTAAAAGAACACTGTTTTTGAAAAGGACAACTGATTTTTCAACTTACGTGCTACTTCAGCTACTTCTAATTATTTTGCAAAATTGTAATATGACCGTTCTTGGCTGTCGAAAACAACACTTTGTGTCAGATGTTTGTTTAAATTCTTTCTGCCAGGTATGTTAAGCTAAACAAGGTACTGGTATCAATAAGCTGCTTCCCGCAAATGAAAACTATCTGCAAGGTCATAGACCTCAAATACTGGGACAAATTCAAGGTCTTCTCTTCTCAGCTCATCATTCTACCCTGCACAGACAATTCCAGAAAATGGTCCTGAAAAGGATGCCCAGAGACCATTTTCTCCATTCCTCTGCCTTGCAGTGTAGCAAGCCCAGCAGCTGGTTTTGTCTCTGCTCATACCCTGCAGTGAAAGGGTTAACGCCAACCTCATTTCTTCTAGACCCAAGAGAGTGGGAGAGAGGCAACACTGGGAACTGTAAATATCAGTGAATGGAGAAAGTGCTTACGCAAAAGCAAGATTTCTCATGCAAAACACGGGTGATCAGAGATTCTGGTGACAAATTCACCAATTTGGACAAGTTGATCTGCCTAGCTGCTGCTGAACGCATTCATCTCTTGGGTCCTCGTGCCCTTTCCTAGATGCACCAGTCACCTGCTCCCATCCTGCTGCTTACCTGATGCCACTGGAGGCTGATTCACACAACTAGCTCAGCAGTAAGGTCAGTATTATGGCATTCAACTCCCTGTAGCACAGTGGGATCAGACTAGCACCAGAGACACGTGAAAGAAAGAGCAGGAGCACAAAAGCAGGAAGACGTTTATGGTGTGGAGAAGGAAGCAGGCTCCACAAACACCTTCCCTGACTGTTGTGTCTTAGGCTTAGCTGCAACTTGCAGTAGCACCGTAAACCCTCTGTTGATGCTTTAGATGGACATCAGCTGACGCTGCTGCAAAAGCAGCTACCCCATTGCCAGATGCTAAACCCTTCCTCCATCCTGTGACCCTCCTGGTGCTGCTCTGTGTATCTCTGCACCCACATGAGCAGCCAGGCAAAGAAACCTGGGTTTGAGTGACCAGGTGTCCAGGAATGAGGAAAAGGATAAGGTAGGACCTGTGCTGCAGGGATGAGGCTGACCTGACTCACTGCCTGCTTATAAAGCAAGTGTGGAAACCGTGCCCCAAGCTGGGACAGAGGCTCACTTGAAGGACATCTGCAGCAGAGCTGTAGGCACCTGTCACATGCCCCAGTGTGATCACCATCCCTCACGGGCACTCTGATTATTAGATAACTTCCTTTCCAACAAACAGCACTGGTGCCTTATTTGCCCCACGGTTAATAAGCCTCTTTAAGTATCTTTACTGTGAGATTTTAATGAGTAGCAACCAGAAAATGTTTTGTCAACCAGCACCAGGTAAAAAAAATCCATCTGTTTTATCTTCAGTATGGCAGTGATCACTCTCATCACCTATTGCTGATGTCCTAGCTAAACCACCCAGATGTGCTGGCCAAGCAGCAGTTTGGATTATTTTTTTTTTAAATTTCATTTAGATTAAGGAAAAGAATGGAGGGAAAAGAGTTAGAAGCTCATATGCTAAAGTCATCATTGCCATGCTTGGGGATTTCAAGGGAGGGATTTCTGGAGGCAGACTGATAACAGACTGAGAGCTCAGTGGTGCTTTGTCTTTGTTACTTCCATGTTAGGGTCATGGTATTGGGAGGGTTGGCAAAAATTAACATCAGGCCCCCATTGCTCATCAGCCCAAAGGTCTTGCACTGCGAAGATACTATCCATAGAGTCACTACGTTTTCTTACCATATTGCATTGCTTCTCCCTGCCATAAGGTACTATGACACCCAACAGTCACAGTACAACAGCATTTGTCCAAAGTCTTCCTTCTCAGCACAGCAACTGCTGTTATTATCATCACAACTGCCTCTGCAGACTAGTTCTGTAACACTGACGAGACCAAAACTATTCCCCATGGCAGCTCCAACTCACATTATCTGCTCTGGCACTACCTCCTGCTTGTGCTACATGCAACTGTAGCAGCAGGGAAGGTTTGATGGCTTATACCTCCTCAGTAACACCTTGGTACCTGCAGTGGCTTTTCATCTATTGCCGTATCACCTGTACTGCACCGAGCTCTAAAGGAACTTCAGGCAGTAGGACGAGGGTGAAGACTGAGCAGCTGTAAACCTTTCCCGGTGGCAAAATGAACTACCCAACCATTTCTGTTCACAAAAGAGCCCGGTGCAAACAAAAAGGGTGGCAGAGGAACATTCTGTTCACAGAAAAACACATTTTACTCTGCCTCTGTGAAGGCACAGTGGCCTGGAGGGTGAAATGCTACTGCTGAGTGAAGACCGCCCGCCTGAGCCATGGTCTGAACAAGCACTCTGCTTGGACTTGGATTTTCCTCGAACCACAAACCCTGCATGAATCCCACATGATCCGGAGAAAGAAAAGGCACAAATGAGGTGTTTGTGGTGAGACAGTCTCCACTTAAATAAACGCAAAGCGACAAGGAGTTTTCTGCAAGACTGGTGAAGAGAAGCTTGCCAGAAGAGGGGCAAGGATGGGGAGGTTGCAGTCAGGCAGGAGGCAGGCTGTGTGGGATGCTCTGGGAAGCAGGAGGGACAGCTGAAAACAGCCAGTGCTGCTGTCGGTGTCTTGGAGATGGGGGGATGAGCCGTGGCCTGAAGCTGGAGCTGAATTGGCCATATGTGTCCCAGCCCCTGGTCAGACCTGGGGGAGCATGTCCTTGGTGCTGCCACAAGGGATAAATCAGCGTCCTCCCACCACAACCTGCAGGCAGGAGTTCTGCCAGCTGAACGAAAACAAAACCTCTCCAACTAAGTACATAGAAACCATACTCTCAGCTGGAAATGGCTTTCTGCAGTCTGGGGGCCTCTCTCAAAAGCCAAGTCAGCATTTTACACTAGTCTGGGTACCAGAGCTATGGTCAAATTGCACTGTTGCTTGTTGAAGACATCTAGCAGAACTATTTGACACCATGGAATTAATGTTGTGGAAGTGGAATTGTTTCACTAGTCCATGATGATTTCACAGAGGTTTTGCTTCAGAGATAAAACTGGAGGAGATGGTCTGACACTGTCAAAAGGCTGGGGTTTCTCCAAGTGAAGCCTGAGGTTGTGACCTTGAAATTACTTTCTGTAATGTTTTTCTTTGCAGTGTACGTTTTGATTTGATATTTTTAAAAGAGGGTGTCAAAATGAAATAGCTCATTCTGTCTTAAAATAACAGTTTCCAGAATATTATTTCGCAGGGAGCATCTATATTTCTGAGGCAGAGTGTATCCTCACTTATTAAATTCCTACATTTAAAAAAAAAAAAAAAAAATTAAAATATTCGATTTTCCACATTGCTCAAAGTTATTATCAGTCTGAGATAAAAACCTTTATTTCCTCATTCTTCTTCATGAGCATAGTACTATGGCAAACATGCAGTCTTCCTGAGGAATTCACTTAGTGGAAGCAGTAATTCAGGAGTGCCACGTCTTCCTAGGGAAGGTGTCTGAACACCCCCAAACGTTTGACCTCCCTCTGATAGCCAGCAAAAAACGCTAATGACTCTAATGCCTCTCACACCCTATGCCTAATGACAGCGACTCCTGTTGCCAATTAGATGAGATTAGGGGAGAGCTGTCTTGTGCATACTGTACATGACAGCCTATTCCTAGAGCCATATATTGCCTCTAAATTGGCTAATGCCGAATTCAGGATGGAAATGGAAAGCTATTTGTGGGAGGCTTGTCCTGAGTCCCCAGCAGGGTGTGAGAATTTGTGCTTAGTGCTGATGGTACGGTTATGCTGCACTGCTGATGGATGGAAAAGAGAGCTGCCAAGAAGAGACTCCAGAACCATTTCCTAAATAGCAGCGATAAAAATTACTGTTAGAGCCTAAATCTGCACTGTTTTCCTATATTCCCGACAACTCTGAGCTGCCTAGGAGAGCAAGGACATAATTCGCCCTCAGAGTCTCATTATGTGAGTTTCTGTAACTAAGCTTTTTTTATACCCACCTCACAAGAAGGAAGACTGAAAGAGAAAACTTGGCAGGAGCTTGAGAAAGAAGAAAGAGGAGAAAGAAGAAAAACAGCCAGGCAGGCTCACCAGGACCGGAGACTCTGTGAGTGTCATATCAGACCACATCGTACTGCTGCGTGGTCAGAGGTGTCTTATGACACCTCTTACGAAAAAAAACAAACCTGTCCCAGAGTAATCAAATCAAATTTTCATGCATTTCATTTGCTTTCTGGAGTCTAGGTTGGAATTGGTTTTAAAACACCGATCTTGGAATAAAGCACCCTCTTTTCTCTTAGCTGTTTTAAGCACGACACTAAATCTTGCCAATCAAAAATTTCCTTTGGAAATCTGTGTTGCATAAAAATAACTCTTTCTTAGAAACAGAATTTTCTTTAAAAATGCAATTTTATTTTGTTTTTCTCTGTGTCGATCTAAATGTTCCAAAATCCTGGGATGGGAATTACAGTAGATTGCATTATATTTAGAGGTTTGTTGATATTTACTTAGTTCAATTTTTATTTATTCTTGACATTTATTTTGTTCAAT
Source organism: Actenoides hombroni (assembly GCA_024336885.1). NCBI lineage: Eukaryota > Metazoa > Chordata > Aves > Coraciiformes > Alcedinidae > Actenoides > Actenoides hombroni. The sequence goes on from WUAM01000292.1 coordinate 1,060,058, forward strand.
TTTTCAGGGTTTGGGTTTTTTTTTTAATTGTTCACAGCACTGGAAAACTTACAGGAAATACCCTACAACTTGGCTGTTCTTTTTCAAAGCTGATGAAGTTGCACGTTAGCAGTTTCAGTTTCAATTATTTTCCTTCTTAAGCTACTTTTTCTAAGCTGATGCAGTCTTAAAAAGCCATATGAATTAAAATGAAAAACTATCGCTAAAAGCTAAATTTTCACTAAAAAGTGAAATAAAAGTACTGGCATTCTTAAAGTTCTTCACTGGCAGTGATCAAAAGAAAAAAACAACAAAGTAAAAATAGAATTTTTTCCTCTTTAGGAACAGTAGAAAAAGGTGTACAAACACTAAAAACTGAAAAACATTCTAACCTCATTCACGTGGAAGGGGAAAAAAAAAAATGTATTTGGGGTTTTCCTGTGAGATAGTTTTGATGCTTTTTTAACATCAGCTCTAATCCACGCATATGTTTGTATATTGAGAAAACAAGCAAAAAAAAGGGTACATACAAAGCTACTCTTTCTCCAGCCTGAGGCTAAATTGCCCTTCCTGATGTCTGGAGCAGTTTCACTTCTTTATCATACAAACAGCCAACGTATCTACCTCCCCCTCATACACGCACGCTTCTTTAAGTAGGATTTGTAAAAAGAGGATTGTCCATAATGCTAGGAGAATATAAGACTCAGTTCTCCTTTGGTTTTATTTTCACACACGCTGAGTGGCAAAGCCACACAAAAGACAGGTCACATATTAAAAAAAAAAAAAAAAAAAGAAAGAAAGAATATATATCTGCTAGCACATTGTCATTTGTATTTTTTCTATTTACACAGACTCTTACAGAGTTTTCTGTTAAGCAATCTGATCTAGTTTTAACTTTCACCCTCTAGGAACTATATTTGTCTACAGTCTGTCCCTCTTGTTGATCACCAGGAAGAATTGTTTTTCAGGCAATTTTAAGATCCCCACTGCCCTCCTGTTGCAATTTAGCTATATCTTCACAGAAGATTCTGACTGACATACCCAGGACTGCACTCCTCTATCAGGGGGAAATCTCAGGATCTGATATTCCTTCCTTTTTATCTTCAGCAAGACAAAAAAAAAATAAAATTATTTTTAAGAGAGACTGCAAGATATATTTGTCCCCTTTGACTCCTTCATTTTGGGTTACCCCATCCCATTAAGATCGAGAATGCAATTTCGAGATGATAAAGAGGTTGATGAAATAAATAAACTAAAGAATATTCACCTCTTCATCCCTTACTTCTTTGCCACCTTTACTACATTTCACATTTACTATTCTGCAACACGAAACCATTATTGATATTTTTTTTTTTCCATTTTGCTGATGCTGTTTTCCCTGCATCCACATTCCACTCTTTTCTATTACCTTTTTTGTGATTTTCCCCTTTCCTTCTATTAAGCTGCAAGTGTTGTACAGGGCTTAGAAATAGCTTTTGCCATCTATAACCAGGTGTCTCTAGACTCTTCCTTGCTAAGTTTTATTGGTGTGTTGGTTTAAGGAATAAACAGCCAGTTGATCTTACTAGCTAGCAATTTATGTCATATCCACTGTTACAATCTCCATCTGACTAATTAATTTAGCAGCCTTTTTCTGTTTCACCCCAGAAGCTCCCAGGAATATTTCTTATAGTCTATAACAATCAGATTGGTTTCCTGAGTAGTGTGCTACACTGAGCCAGGCCTAAAGAATAAGCATGACCTGTCACTTTAACATCTCTAGCTTATCTCCTGTTTTGTGATTTATGGAAAAGTGTGATACAAAGCTTGCAGGAATCAGTATTTCTTTTGGAGGACTCCTTTGCCTCCCCACCCCATGGCTGTGAGATCCTCAGGAAAGTCACACAGCAGATCAGATGCTACTTCATCTGCAGCCAGTAACAGAATATTTTGGGCAAGTGTATATCCCACCAGGTCAGCTGCTAATATTTCGCTCTTGCTTTTCAGCGAGGCAGGCAAGCATGAGATACTCTGACTAAGACCCAACTTGCACATTCCCACTAAAGCTTAATTTGGCTGCATTGCAACATCTGTGTTGTGCTGAGTCCAGTATCTCTCTGTGCTTCCAGGGCCAAACTCGTCTATCATCACAGGCAGCAGTCTGGAAGATGGCAACTGCTGCTGCCTCTGGTCCCAACTCACCGACAAAAAGAAAATAAAAAAGGGACTAATTCATATTCTAAAAGGTGCCTGATAGCTGAGGCCACCCCTCAGAGGCAGAATCAGGCCAGAGTTAATCCCCGGACAGTCCTCCCACACAAGAGGTGCATACTCCTGAAATTTAATAAAAAGAGCAAACGACACCCCATAATTTTTGTCGCAAGCACTGACTGAAAGGTGACATTACACAATGAGAGTAAATCTCCCGCTCTGCCTATGCCAGCCGAGCGCCCAGAGACATTTCTGCCATAACTCCCAACCCAAAATAGCAGTTGGTGAAATACAACCTGTGTGCTGTTGTCAAAAACAAGCGGGCGTATTGTAGTTAATGCTTGGCAGCAAGCCGGGGAGCCAAAGTTCACCCGAGGGGCCCCGCTGGGGATTCCTGGAGGTACTGTATAAATCTCCGCTCCACTCCCCACCACCAGCAGAGGCTCGTGACACGCTGTGCATGGGAGGACCCCGTAGAGGTATGCCCCAGGCTGCCAGCAGCAAGCACACGTCACAGCCCAAAATAAAGAGCGTGGCTGCGCTTACCCGCCGCGTGCCCGCGCTCACGGAGGAGCGAGGGGCAGGTCTGCCTTAGGTGCAAACTGATCATCAGTTCTTCGTTTGATGCAGCGGATAATCTTGATCCGGTAATTGTTAACTGACCACTGAGCCTCTCAATCATTTGGCTCTTGCTGGGCTTTTCCATCTGATAATCGTGGCCTGAGCTTTTCCGATCTCACTGGGCTGGCAACCACCATGGATCTTCCTCCAGTAAGCCAGTTTCTGACTTAACAGCTCGAAGTCAGTTCACTATGTGTCTTTTAGGAAGCCACACGGTCTTATTCTAAAGGTTCAGAGTGATGAAGGACTTACCTTAACTATTACTCCTCTGTCCCAAAACCTAAGTACACTGCAATAAGAATGTGCCCTGTATTAGGTTTGAATTTTCAGCTGTTAGAATTTTTTATACCTTTGTCTGCTGGACCAAAGAGCCCTGTAATCTGACTTATCTTCTCCTTGTATAAGTAATTATAGAACATGATTTTATTGTTTCTTAAGCTCTTTTGCAAGTGAGACAAATAGATCCCTCTAATCTCTCATAGTAAGCATGTTTTCCAGGACACAAACTGTCCTGGCAAGAGTCAGCTGAAGTCAGTGGAGTTACACCAGTCCGTGCTTGCTTAGGATCTGATCCCCAACATGCTAACATGAATATTTACAAACTAGAAAGTGTCTAGGCATGTAACTGGACACCTTCTATTTTCATCTTTTATTCAGTTCACCTAAAATATTCACTGTGTTGACTGCAAGCACTCCCAATAAGTATAGAATATTCATACAGCTACTCAAATACACAGACTACCTGTAAATGCAGAACTAAGCTAAATTCAGAATATTTATCCAATAGCAAATTATTCTCTCTCACCTTCTTACTTTAGCCCAGCTTAACAATTTAAATGTTAACATTTCTTGGGAAAAGAAAATGACATTTTTACAAAAAAATGTCAGAACACTGCATTTTCATATTCTTCAGCACAGACTTATCACATCAACATGCCCCAAATGAAAACACTTCCATGTGGATCAATGCTGTTGTGAATCTACACTGCCTCATCTTGGTGGGCTGCCTTACAGACACGGCAGGTTGGTACCCTACTGAATGTCCTCAACGGTCTGCAAAAGGCCATGCCCCCTGAGGAGACCACAGTCCCTCTCCCTGTCTGGCTCACACCTTCTGGAGCTGGGTAGAAACTGAGCAACGAAAAAAATCTGTATGGCACTGCAGGAAAGAGGGACTTCCAGGGAGCTTGGCTCTGGGAAAAGATTAAAAAAGGCTAACTTACGACACCATCATGGGCCTAATGCTGTACTGAGCTGATCTAAAATACTTCAGATAAGCAGAGAACAGCAGAAATGTCTGATCCAAGCTGAATGAAAACTGAAGCATTTCATCCTCATAGAACGTTCTGCAAGAACTCCTACCAACTGCTTTTTGTGCATATGTGTTTACACAGACACCACACAAGTGTCTACATGCATATTGCACATACAAACAGAACTGCCATATGGACTCCAGCAAATATGTAAATCACAAGCAAACACACGTGTCCTGAACACATGCAGTCAGCATAGCTAAAAATTAGAAGGCTAGTCTGATTAGATGTCTTGCCCAAAGTGCCTCCACCAACAGAGGAAGTGAATCTTAGTATAGGGTGAGTTGCTTGCTTTGAAAGTTTCCCTCTACTTACTAGGAAGTGCTTAAGTGGCTGATTTAGACTAGAAGCTAAACTTTAATATTATTATGCACACCAACATGTGGTAAAAGCACATAAACATTTAGTTATCCTACAGATGCATGCAAGCACAAACTATGACTATATAGTACTGCTAATACAAGCACATACTCAGTTATCTACCCCACGATCAGAAACAGAAACCCTTTGTACCAGTTCCTAAACTTTAACACAGGTCCTGTTATTTTCTTCTTGCCTTTTCCTAAACCTCTGCTCTTAAAGCAGAATGATCACTGCGGAATAAAAAAACCTACTTTTACAATGAAAATGTTGCTCTTCTGTCATCAAAGCTGTAAAGATGAGATTGAAAACATGAATCTGACAAGCTAAGGAGAAAAAAACCAAGAGAATGTGGACAAAAGAACCCCAAATCTATCATTTTCCCCTATCTTATGACTTGCTCAGTCTTGTCCCGTTATTTTTAACACCGTTGGCAACACTGCAACGAGCCCCGACGCGTTAAAAACACAGTTGCAAGGAAAACCTAAAACCATAAATGCACGTAGATGTTACCGCCACGAGCTCAACGTACACGTGCCTGTCTTCACCACCACTGTGCAAATGTGGACGCACAAGCCTATTCAGATGAGGGTACATTTTGCAAAACATATACACATAACAGCTGCAAATACTCAGCACGCATCCTGCACAATGCCGTCGTGCCACCTCAGTTATGCACAGGCAAACACTGCAAACCCACATACCTGCAATTTTGGAAGCACGAAATAGCCCGACTTTCTGAGGAGAAGTAACGAAAATATTTTCGTTTGGAATTGATACTTGGAGAGTAAATGAAAAATTTTGGTTTGGTTTCAAATTAAAGCATCAATTTTTGCTTAGAAAAATAAATGAAGCGCTTTTATGCCGAAATAGCAATTTAAAATGACAGGTTTCCTTCAGTTTCGATTTAAATTGTTGTTTTGTTTTGGAAAAAAAAAATAAAAAAAAAGAAAAAATATTTAACATAGAGGGAAAACAAGAAAGAGCATTGTGTTTCACCAGGCCAGCCCAAGATGAAAACAGTGTTTGGGGAAAATGAAAACCGACTGGAGAAATTGTAATGAAAAATTTTCATTCAAGTTTTCTCCTGGGAACCTTTACTTTCTAGGCAGTGGTAATGCATGCAAACAACTCCCTTCTTATTCCACGTACATGTATAACTGTAGTAGTATTTCCTAAAGGGCACACTCCAAGCACTTTGCACACACGCGCTCACGGGCGCTTCGTGTTTGTGCTTTCGACGTGTGCAAGCATCAAACACGCATTGGCCCACAGCAGACACACACATGTGGTCTCTGTTAAGAAACCCAAGAAATAAAGCCAATTTTAGATCAAGTGAGCTGTGGTCCCCTGGCTCAGATTCTACTGCAGGTGATTCTATAAACAAAGTTTAGTGCCAAAGTGAAAGAACAAATACGCTATAAATAGTTCACGACTTCCAAACCCCCTTGTTTCATTCCAGTCCTTGTTCTAAACCAAACCAGCAGATGGGCTGAGAGCACTTAAAACCCACTCCTTGAAAT
>WUAM01000292.1:1066143-1078777 GCA_024336885.1 Actenoides hombroni
ACCAACAAAAACAACATAAAAAAAAAAAAAAGCAAAAAAAAAAGAAGAAAAGAGAAAGAAAAAAAAAAAAAGAGGGGAAGGGGGAGGGGGGGGGGGGGGGGGTTGGCAGAGAAAGGCTTTAATTTATTGGGGAGAGCATTGGGAATGTAAAAAAACCAGGAGTGGAAGGAAGGAAGAAAGGGGACATCACCCTGCCTGATTGCAATTGTCATTAACTTGCAGCAAGGGTATTAAATTGCAGCATGGGTGCAAGTGCACGCGGCCCACCTCCAAACCAAACCTCCTCGGCATCTGATTCTTCTCTGCACTGAGTGATTTAATACCCTGGCCCATGCAGTTTATTTACTGCCTCTTGCTCCGTTTAATTGAACCCAGGGGCCTTCACACCAGCATGGGTCAGTGACAAAGCATTTGTTACCTGTGCCGAGCAGCACACCAGAGGCAGGGGAGAGGGAGGGGATCGGCCGTTCAAGCACAAAAAAGCAACAGTTGGAGTCTGTGCCGGGGGACACGGTTCACTGTGGATTCTGATTAGTTTTATGAAGCAGGAGGTTACTCTGACATCTGGAGGGAGTTTGCGAGGAACTAAGACAACACAGGGCTGATGCACCCGACTTTGCATGTAGTGAGCATTAACACACAGACAGAGGTGTGAGAAGAACTTGAGAAAATCCCCAAATTCCCTGGTGCAGATTAAGCGCCCTAAACACAGTTAAGGAGGCAACTGGTTTAACTAAGAGCCTTATAGCTGCTGAATGTGAAATAATGACAATTGGTGTGCATTTAGGAGCGAGAGCACAAGGCTATTAAGGTATTTACCTACAAGAGATTATCACCACTAAACAAGGTGAGACAGCATTACTATGAAGTTATTAAAATTAAAATACAGAGTGATATGAAAACTCAGTACTTCCACGTGCTGAAGGATAATTCTGCTGGCTGAAAAAATCAGTCTTCAGTGCTGCTGGAAAAGTCTCCACAGCAATGAAGTGGCAATGATAGAGTGATACTTAGTGGATCTCCAGGAGAGGTCACTATAATATGACAACATACAGAAATTTAGGGTACATACACAGCAGACAGTGCCATGGAAAGATAGCAAGGCAGACTCTGGAGACGGTCGTTCTGCATTAGCATGGTGCTCCACACAGACCCATCTGCTGTGCTGAGAAACACACTCTGTTAGACCAGGGAAAGCACAGGGCTACAGGACTAGCTCAGTGTACCATGCCATGCAGACACAGTTTTAGGAAACTCTTTTCAGGAAGGATGCTATGAAAAGAACCATAGAGCTTGTAGCACATAAGTCTGGAATAGAAACAACCTGGTCAGAAACGCCATACAAAAAAGAGTACAGGTAGCAGAGACCTGTTAAATAGCTGTGGTCATTGTAAGAAAACACAGTTCAAACAGAAATAAAAACAAAATAAAGAAGCATATAGTATGGTCCTGAGTACTGCACTAAAGGAGAAATGGATTTCTTTTTTTTTTTCCACAGGAATCCATGCAAACTACACTGCTACTGTTAATCACTATATAGACTTCTGACAGCTAGATGGACTTCCAGACATGACAAGAGTAACTACCAGAGACCAAGCAAAGAGGCATTTCAGAAGGCATGACATACCCAGAAAGCATAAGACTTTGGTTTTCTTTCAGAAAGGTTGTGGCAATTATCCATGAAAAGGAAGACCTCATCTCCATCACACAGCCAGTCAAACAGGGACACTGTTAAATTGCTAAAACTCTTTCAAGTTGCAGAAATTACTCACCGTGCTATTCCAGGGCACAAAAATATCCCAGAGGGAAGATATCAGAACAAATGGTCCAGATGAAACTGTTATCTTAGAATAAATCTCATCCTAGGGGAAAAAAAAAAAAAAAAAGTCACAGGTGACAAACATATAAAACATTGTTTGTAATTGTAACAGTGGATGGCATTTTTCCCTGGAGGCACAGATCGTCCTGTTCACCTCAAACACACAATCGAGAAATAAGAATAAGAAAGCCCATTGCACCTGTCAGTAAGAGGTGAGAGGAATTTAGCTGGATTATGCCATATGCACAAAATTCATCAGTTCATCAGGGTAAGTTCTCAGCTTTAGACTGCAATAGTACCAAGGTGCTACATCTGAAGAAAGTGAACTGCAGGGGATAAAGATAGCTAGTAGGTAAAATACGTGCAGTGAAATCTTTTAATAACCATTCTAAAAGCAGAGACAGAGCATCTTTCATCACCATAGATAGGGTCAGGACATTACAGGTTACATATACAATGTTATTTAGACATATAACTGGCTTTAGAAATCTGGCCCTGTACTCCTCTGAAAAATAAGGAAGGTAGTTATATAGTGTCTTCCCTAAAATACTTTTTCATTAAAGAAAGAGAGTCCCTATTGACAAATACCACCGGAAAAAAAAAATAATGTAAAATTGGATAGCTTTTAGTTCCTGTAGAGAAGAGGACAAGATGTTTAATATTTAGTGAGCTAGGAGGTTCATTTATATCACATGCTTGATTAGCAGGGTTGGGTGTTATTTGAAGGGTGCCCAACAATAGCTGGTTTTACCAAGTGAAATGATTTCCACTAAAGGCTGTTCTGAATTTTATCAAATGGAAGGAGAGATGATTATAAAATATCAGGCTTCAATTGCTTCAGAGAGAAGAAGGTGGCAGAGTATGCCCATTAAAGCTGTTCTCACTTTGGTTAAAATTGGAAATACCCACACAATGGAAGTCCACAACCCCAGTACCAGTCAGAGCTCCTTAGACCATGGGGTTTCATAGGCATTCAGTCTGCCCTGGAGCTGGCAGCCCCAGAGGGACAGTGTGCACTCACCCAGGCTTCTGCAGGCTTCACGAGGGTTGTGAATGTGTTCACATGGTAAACCAGAACAGCCAAGGTTGCCATGATAGTATTGAGGGACCATTGGGTAAATTAATTTTAAGTATCTTGGTTTCCTTTCCTCAGACCTTACCAGGCATCTCTCTGTTATAAAGATTAGGTGGTTTGCTTCCTCCTTCTTCATCCCACAGAGCATCCTCCTGCGAGAAATTGTGAGACTTGCTGCCACCTTTTTCACTTTTTGCACCCATTCACCATTCATGTTAATCAACAGGGTGGCAGCTCTAAGCGGCCAAGGAAGTCATGAGAATCAGAGGAAAGGAAAGAAAATGGATTATGATTTCTGGAGTTTAGCCCTTGAGGACTACTGAAGAGCAAAAACTCACAGGAGAGAGAGAGTCTCCCCTGGCAGCTCCTCTTGTACCACCTTTGCTGCGGCTCTGTTCCATCAGGGCCTCTGCAGGTCAGTGATTTTCTTCTAAGACCTGAAGCACACCAGGAGTGATTGGGAAGTGACCACCAGCCCAGTGGGAGTAACTGGCAGATCAGTCAGCACAGAGTGGTAGGGAGGAGTAAAATTTTGTGAGAGTGACAGTGAAGGGTGCTCACCTTGGTCTGAGCCGAGAAAAGCATATAAGCATCTTCAACAGAACATTCCCTGTTGAGGGGGAGGGGAAACATAGGATCAAGCTCCAAACAAGTGATGTCCTGTACGCCCAGATTACAAGCTATGAACAGGGTTCAATGAGAGACGGCCAACAGCTTTCACTGGTTACACACAAGGGAAGGGCAAAGACAGGTCTGGAACTATCGCCTGCATACTTTGGGAGCAATAATCTCTCCCACGGTGTATGCCTCAGATTTGACAACTTGAGATATCCCATCTCCTTCTACTGACTGTTACTGATTTAATTCTTTCTGTGCAGCTCACAGACAGCACAGTATGGCTCATCACTGAATGCCTGGGCAGAATACTTTAGCTTCCATGTTTCTGGATGTGAGCTTAAGGTGGGGTTTCCTCACCTCCCCTACAAACTGGACCACGCACACATGTTTGTCATTATAAACATTTGCCTTGAGTCTTCTTCTCATGACAATGTGACAGCAGGAGAACCAGCGAGAGGAATGCTGCCCTGAACACTAGGCTTGACTTTTTGCTTGCTGTACCTCTGCAAACATCTGTCCTGCTCCACTGCTGAGGTGGAGATGTGAGATAGCTGTGTCAACAGCTGCTGCTGCCCATTTACGTACCACGTCATCGAACCCTACTTGGAACAAGTCTAATTGACATGCTGCTTAAACCAGTGAGAGCAGCAGATTTTCTTCCATTTACACCGGGCTTTCTGCCTGAGTTCTACAGCCAGCAGGGAACAGCAGAAGAGATAACAGTAGACCCTCATGTTCCATGCCTTGGCTGTTGGGCTTGCTGAGAGACACTTAAGCAAAGGCAGCACTTAAAATAGTTGGGCATAAAGGGTCAAAGAAGTGATTTCTGTTCAGACCATTCAAGATTGTTTTCTATTTGATTTTGTCAGATTCCACCTTGCTGACGTGCCTCATTCATCAGCACAAAGAAAAGGTCTTTAGTTACTAATTTAACATATCTTTTCTATTAAGAATTTTTAATTAGCTTTTCTGGGTCTTTCCAGAGAAAACTTTTAGCAAGCATGAAAAATAAGACTTGTATGTATGATATTTCTAAGGTTTAAAATTAAAAAAAAAAAATAATTAAAAAAGCAGTAAATTCCAAAACTTCTCTGACTAAACATCTTCAGCTGAACACTGTACTAGTTTATAAACATTGTTGACTGAAACATTACATAAACTAGAAATGAAGGGGCATAAGATGTCATGGTTTTTTTCCATACTTCATTCCAGCTGTGTTACAATGTTTTCTGCATTTTAAGAAGCCCGTGAACAGATTCAGGTGCTGTAGCCACAGTAACATATGACCATGAGTGCAAGATGAGAAAACAGAGAATACGTGCTTACTAGGCTTTTGTGAACCAAAAAGATCCTGAGCAAGTGGCACAGGAACCAAACCCACACAGGGCACACCTCTTGCATCTGCTTATACGCTAAATGAATGGAAGAACCAGCCTTTGAGTCCAGCATTCTTGCTTCCCTATGCCTTTTCCTATGCCAATAGCCAAGGGGGCTCATCAGGAAGGAAGCCTACAGGATTAAGTGCTCATCAGTAAATACAGAAATCAGATTGCACAGGCTTTGGATGGTCTTGGGAACTAAACACCGATGGGTTAGACCCATACATAGAATATGTCATCAGGATGTGATGCACTACCAATATGATAAATTTCTATCAAAGGTGCTTAAGCTGATCAGCCAAAACAGAATTTCACTGTAGCACTGAAAGCCACATCAATTATTTTCTCGCGGCGTATTTCAGATAAGTACTAAGCTGTGATGAAAATTTGCAAGAAATGTTTAAAAATGGGAAAATTCTCTCTTCCCTGCTCCACAAAATGGCTGGTGTTTTCTCAAAAAATGAATCCTATGCAAAGGGTTATGTCTGAAAAGTTATGAAAGAGAAACTGGATGTACCTGTGAATTTGTTTCTTGTGATAATTCATAGATGTTAACACCAGGACTGTTACCATTGAATCTGTTGTAATGAAAAACATATCTTCACTCAAAGATTTATTTCCTTACTGATGTAATGTCTTCTACTGAAGTGAGAGAACGATTTCCATTTCCATGATCTGAAGAAGGCTTTCACGAAGGAATTGCCCAGCAACCTGGGACTGATCTGAAAAGTAACTTTTAAATAGGCACGAATTCTCAATTTGCAGTCTGTAGCCCATTTAGAATTCAGCTTCTCCCTTGATGAGCTGTCTGTGATAAACATGCTTGAGAAATTGTATGGTTTTTTTGAATTTGCAATTTTTCTAATCTCAGTTTCAGATGCCACATATATTCATATCCTCATCAGATAGATTAAAGGGTCTTAGAATGACATATCACTTCTCCTTTTGTAGAAATCTACTGATCATGAGTAATTTACCCATTAATGTTCCCTTTTATGGGCTAAACAAAATAAACTCTTCTAGTCACTCATTTTAAGGTATGTTTTCCAGACTTTTTTCTTTCCATTCTCCATCCTTCTTTTAATAGTCCAACTTCATTCTGTGAGTCAACACCAAAACCAAACACAGCACTTAAGAAGTGATCTTTGCAGGATCCTACACAGAGTTTTTGTCACCTCCTTAGTGCAAAATCATTTGAACTGCTGCTCTTTTTCTTCTCAGGCCCACAGGCCTCCAGTACCCTCAAATAATCAAAATATCTCTATCAATTTTCAAATCCCAAACTTAGAGGATTTAGTCTGTGATGTTTCTTAAAACCTTTTCAAATACTACACTAGGAGTAAACACTCTGATCTAAACTTGGTTTAACATGAAGTGTTAAGAAAGATATAAAAGCTGCTACAATTAATCATCAAAGTGAATGGAGCTAATAACAACAGAAAGATCACACAAACATATTGAACATTCATACATTCCTGTTCATAGATTTTTGAACAAATGTTCCCAGTTAGAAATGATTGATTCCAAAGTAAAGATCTGTGGGAGTACAGGTTAGAATAAATAAAACAGGGGATTGTTTTGTCAAAAGTTTGAATAAGCCATTTTGCAAACAAGAAACATATACAGAGATGGCTGAATACAACCACACACGTGCAATACAAATTAACAGAAACAGGCATGCTCAAATGTGAGGTTTTATGTGATTACACGTTGCGTAGTCTCTGCTGCTGTCAAAGGATATTTGCATTGACATAAAGAACCTCAAAACCATACAATACCGTGAAACAAGTAACCTTTTCAGAATGAAGAAGGAATAATAAAACACTGAGCAGGAAAAATCTTTTCACTTCAGAATGCCTCATCTCTTTTTGCCTTGGGAATAAAAACTCCCTTTACAGTCAGACTCACAGCAGCTCTCTCCAGACAGGCTACAGGGTGCTTATTTGTAACATTCGTGTTTGTATAAGGCAGTCTGTTCTGTCAAAGATTTAAAAAAAAAAAAAAAAGACAGTACATATAATCCTTTTTTTTTTTTTTTTGCACTCACTAAAATCTGTAATTGTTCCCTGAAGTGATGTATTTCTGTAATTAAGTTTGAGAGAAACCTTTATCTGACTGATTTCTTTTTCATTAACTAGGCTAATCTAGGAAAGAAGTGTTTTCAGAGCCATTCTGATTGTTAAAGATCATTTGAAGCAGTATAAGCTGAGAGACTCTCGCTCTTTTCACTGTGTCTGACTTACAGCCTCATTTAGTTCAAAAGGAATCACTGACATCAGGCCAGAAAGCACAAGTGCATGCACATGCAGAGCAGAGTAATTCTGTATAACGGAATAATTTCTAGTAAACCTGGAGAATAAATATAGATGTCATGTCAGTCTGCAGATGAACTTTTCATGAATCATTAGATGGTACTCATTTGTTGAAGTCAGAAGTTAATGAAGGGGGTGAAGTCATGAGAGAATTGTGCTCCAATGATTAGATCACCAATTATCTTATCTTAATGTCCATGAACCAAAGCTATCGGGTTGACCCAGCATTCGTGCACGATTCTTTATGGACTATTCAATAGTCAAGCCAACGATGCCACTGGATTTGAGAGCTGTCCTTTGCCAGCTTTCAGCTGTCACTCATAATTTCCTAGATATTTTTCCCCCCAAAAAGATAGGAACATAAAAATGAGAGGAATTTAAATTCCCTAGAAGGGGACTGTCGAACAAGCCAGGAAAAAAGGGCTTCACCTTCTAACAGATAACAGTTAGCCTAGATATGCTTCCATCTCAAAATACCATGTGTACAGACAATGAACGTGCTGATGATTTCGTAAGGCATTTGGCCCAAAAGGGGGAATTACATTCAAGTACAAAATATTGAATCACTTGGATATGGTTTTCATACTGAAAAGAAAAAAAAAAAGAAAAAAAAGTAATTTTTGCCACAAGTGGTACTAAAGAAAAGAGCTTTCAAAAGGCCTGTCTTTGCCAGCTTTTGTAAACCACTGGAACAGGTCACTCTCTGAGAGTGAGGAGGGCACTTTGGGGTGGAGAGGAGGAGAGAGCATGCACCAGTACAGGGTTACCAATTACAAGGATAGCCTTCATCCAACCTTATTATGTCAGCCCAGAAGTCCTGATGCTAAGGATTGGTTCTGCTTTGTATGACCTGAGTTTCCAATATCACGTCTGACAAAAATCATAAGATGTTACTGGTTCTCTCAACAATAACTGATATTGATCTGCATGAAAGTTTCTGGTGCATGTTGGTTAAGACAGAGTCTTACACAGAAACCAGTTTTGAACACTTACAGTGAAATATCCACACATTTCAGGAACTGCATGGGTCAGGATTTCTTGCAGCTAGTGGAAAGCCACCTACGACAGTGTATTTCAACCTACAGTTGAAATTTTGTCACTGTCTATGACAACAAGCTATCAATTGCAATACCTCTAAAATAAGGGAGAGTGCTGGGTTTTATTTCTTTCCAATGACACACTGTATTGCCTTTGGAAAGTTCACTTCTCTTTCTTGATATAACATTCACAGGTTTTGTATGAAGTATGTTATTTTATTCCTGTGAAAACTTATTCCAAGCTTAGCATGTTGTCCTACAATAGCACAGATGTCCCACCTGATCAACAGCCATTTCTTCATGCAAACTATCAGGCAATGCAAAGCCTCTCAGAAGCTTTCCTATGTGTGCGTGCTACCTATATGTAAAAAAAATAAATAAATATTAAGGCTATGAGGGGTTGATAAGTCATTTGTTTGATTTATAGACTAAAGGAGAATCCAGAATTGCCTATTGGCCACTGTTATGTTATTAAATATTTTTTCTGGACCATTCTGAGCTAATCTGCTGTCACACTGCCAGAAAAACAACAGTGCTATGCTGCTGGATTGCTCGGGGTTAGGATAACTGATGACATCAGATGGATTTGTAGCAGACTGAAGTTAGAAACTTCGTGGTGCACAAGAATGATTCTCAGAGAAATGATCAGTCCGCTCAGATCAATGCGAAAGGCATGAAATAAATGAACTCTCAGGCCAGTGAGGTGACAAGAAGGTAGCCTAAAAAACAGCAGGGAGGGCTGACACAGTAGCAGCAGGACGTCCTGTTGGCACCTAGTACTGCCAGTGTATGGTGGATTCCAGTGGATGTGGTTATCTTCACCACCACAGGAGAACAACATTGTTAACTGGCCGGTACCAAAGATGGTGTCTGTCCATAAACTCTTGCTTTCCCACGAAGCCATTTTTTCCATGATGTGTTCAGAGAGCCATCAGCAGTCAGTCTTCTGCTCTGTCACATAGAAATGTTGGCAGAGCGTTGCGATGAATTACAAACTTAAAATTGCATGTGATTTGAAACAGCTAGTGACTTAAAATCGTAACTGGTTGCTCCGAGACTGGAAGAGTACTGGTTGATACTGGAAAAAACAATTTTCTGTGCCAGTTATGCTGCACAGAATAGGTAAGAGAGAAGCTTCTACAAGCACAATGAAGGAAACAGAAACCACTTATCAGAAACTCAGGTAAGAACAAAATTGTCCATCCTTGCCCAAAACTTGAGGCAAGCTCCTGGTTTTGCTACCACAGTACTTCACTGATCTTGTTTACCCATACATGCTTTCCCCTTTTCAATAGCATATAAAATCTCTTGTTCACCTTCCACCATCTATAAAAAATGAGGCCTAAATTGCATTTATACATATACCTCCTTCATGATATAACCCTGATCCTGTCCCTAAGCACCCTCTATTTTGTGCACAGATAACCTGCAAAAAAAAAAATAGAAAAACAATTAAGCTAACATCATAACACACTTCTAAGAAAGGGGGAGCTGAGCTTGGGTGGGCAACTTTAATCCTGGGGTTTCTTAACTTTTGAATACATAACTCCTTAGGTCTTTTATTCTTTCAATAATTTTATAGAGAGACAGGCATAACATGTATGAACTTCTGCAAAAGAGGTAGTCATGTGGCCACTTCTGCTGGCACTAACTAGCTGCAGAAGTGAAGATGTACTCCTTGCCTGCTGCTCAGGCCAGCATACTCAGTGGATAACCCACTTCAGTGATACATCTCCTGGACCTCTGGCCTTCTCACCCCAGCCTGAATGAAGCCTGCGTGTAGCTACCTGTCTGAAAACCCACTTGCTCTCCCAGTAATCATAGAATCATAGACCCATAAAATCATAGCTTCATAGAATCACAGAGGAATCAAGGAATCATAGAATGGTAGGGATTGGAAGAGACCTCTGGAGATCATTAGAGTCCAACCCCACTGCCAGAGCAGGATCACCCAGGGCAGGTGACACAAGAACACATCCAGGTGGATTTTGAGAGGGATCTAGAGAAGGAGACTCCACAACCTCTCTGGGCAGCCTGTTCCAGGTTCTGTCGCCCTCAAAGGAAAGAAATTTTTCCTCATGTTGAGGTGGATTCCAGTTTGTGACTGTCGCCCCTCATCCTACCACAGGGCATCACTGAGAAGAGCCTGGGCCCTTCTACTTGACACCCACCCTTCAAGTATCTGTAAACATTGATCAGATCCCCTCTCAGTCTTCTCTTCTCCAGGCTAAACAGCCCCAGGGCTCTCAGCCTTTCTTCATGAGAGAGATGTTCCAGTCCCAGTAATAATACTGTCCCTAACAAAACTGTGTCTGTTGCATCTCTTGCATCCATTGCAGGACTGCTTTTCAGATTGCTCCATTCAAGTCTAAGTATTTCACTGTACTTCCAAAAGAGGCAAAGATGGGCTCAGCCTGTTTACCATATGTGTGCAAACACCAGCTAGCGCTTGCACTCAGAGCACAAGGGTGTAGCCTGTAAGCATCCATCACATCCTGACTCACAACCAGGGCTATAAAATGTGACTTGAAAACATAGCAGTTCAGTGCTTTTTGAAGGATGGGTTTTAGTTTAGAGAGACAGGCAGAGCCCTGGGGTTGTGTTCTGGGCATTTCCTGCTGGACCATGCAGCTGTAAACATCAGTCACATTATAAGCCTAACCAACTTGACAGAATCCCTTTAACTAAATCTGCAAATGAAGGCAACCCCTGATGGGAAGGAAAGGCCACTATGGACTAATTAACTGTTAATGAAGAGCCTGGGCCTTTCCAATAGCAGTACAGAACAACTAAAAGTAACACAACCAGTTGGGGATCAGTCTTGAAAAACAGAAAGCTTTCAGTCCCCTTCACAGAAATTCTACTTCTTTGCCTTTTAGTGTTTCTGAAGTGCTCAGCAAATCTTCAAAACACCAGATGTAAGGCACAGTCTTAGCCAACCGTTGTCAATTACCCACTTATCCTACCCTGCCATCCCACTGTCCCCATATCAATGTACAAGCTGTGCTTACAGAGTGTTCTGACCTAGAAATTATCCTGTAAAACACATTGTTAAATGCAGAAGTCACTGAAAGTCTATCCTGTGAATGTCTTTTAATATTGCCTTGAGTGACGGTGTCATTTGATTCAGACAGGTAATTCCTGGATACCAAGCAATTGATAGACATTGACAAGACCTCAGTTGGAAAACTTATGCCTGACAGTCAGGTACTGACCTGCTGAGAGGCTGAGTGAGCAGTTTCTTGGTCTTTCCACAAGAATCAAGTAATTTTTGGTCACCAGCACTCACTGCTGTCCTGTGGCAAATGAGATGAGAAAGGAGAATAAAACAGGTGTGATACGAGCTTCCACACGAGCGACCAAGGTTCACTACAGGCATCCAAATCATGAGCATGCTCATGGATGTTCAGCCACTAGCAGTAGTTTTCCTCTTCATTAATATTGTCCAAGTTTTGTACACTGTCAAAAAAACCCCACGGGAGTAGAAGTGGAAAAGTCCATTGTTTTAATAGTCAACAGACCAAAGAAGGCACATTCCTTTTGCTATACTCAGGAATTCTATACTTCTTTTAAATGCAGCACTGTTTCAAATGACTCAAGAACTGGCTCTCACCATCTCTTGTAGATGGAGTTCCACAGCTAATAAATGTCACTGAAGAGAATTTTTTTCTTTTTTTTTTTTTTTTCCCAGTGGCCCACCTATGTTTTGGTTTCTTCATATTTATCTCATTAACTCAAACTGTAATGCTTTGGTATTTCATATTGGAAGTACATATGAATGGCTCACACAGATTTATAGAGTCTAGAAGGGAACTCTGTGATGATTTAGTTTGACTTCTATATAACATACCAAAAAGAAAGAAAAAAAAAAAAAAGAAAATTTGTCAAGTGATTGCTTCACCTCAGCCATTAATTTGTGGCAGAATCAAAGCATACGTTTTAAAAAGACAATGAGTCTACATTAAGACACTTCAAGTGGCAGAGAATTAATGATGCCCCTGGGTGAAGTGCTACAATGGTTCATTATTCTTACAGTGAAAAATTTAATTCTGAATTTTAGTGACCTGAACCCTGAGCCACCAACTCTTACTACAGCTTTCACCATTAAAGAACTCTCTATTTTCAACTCTGCTTGAGTAATAGCTTAGTTTTTATTTAGCTTATACTAACTGTAAGAGTCTAAAGCTTTCTGACTGCAGTATTGCTGTCTTCACAGAGAGAGGTCTTGAGATTGTTCAGAACTATCCAATGTCACTCATTATGAGTGACAGAGATGCCCCTCTCCCCATATGTTAAGAGACCTCAGTTTTTGCATTTCCTGTCTTTCCAGCAAAAATAGAAAAGAAAAAAAAAAGGGGGGGGGGGGTAAAATTCATTTTGAATGAGTAATTATT
>WUAM01000292.1:1086241-1104854 GCA_024336885.1 Actenoides hombroni
AGGTGAGGTTGGACAAGGCTCTGAGCAGCCTGGTCTAGTTGAGGGTGTCCCTGCTCACTGCAGGGGGGCTGGACTAGGTGACCTTTGGAGGTCCCTTCCAGCCCGAGCCATTCTGTGATTCTATGATTCTATGACTTTGCCATCAGTTTCTCTACTGCCACGGCCTTGATCAGTCTTTGGAAAGAAACACGGGATAGTCACAAAGAGCTGGATGGTGGCTGAGAGGAGAAGCCCTTGAAATAGCCACATCTCAAAGCAAGGCAGGATGTGATGGTGGGAAGCCCCAGGTGGTGCTCAGTACAGCAGGGATGCATTTGAGGGGAGTTCAAGACCAGTAGCAAGTGCATTTCAGCAGCCCAAAGGAGTCAGCTTCTTTAACTCCTTCCTGACCTGAGGCTGGCCATTTAGGCTTCCCAGAGGCAAAGGAGGCCTTTGTGCATTTTATTTCTCCCGGAAGACTTTCAGTCAGCTCTACCATACACCTGCCACCCTGCCAAAAATAATGTAAACAAGGTCCTTCTGTTTAGTCTGTAGCCAAGAAAATCTCTGTATATTTTTAACAACTCTGGCCCTGATGTTCAGGGATTTCTGAACATACCTTATTTTTTTTTTCTTTCCTTCTCCTGCATTTAATGGCTTGTAGATGGTGTGTTCTCCTGTATTTCTGCACAGCCTCACTTCTATAGGTCCAGGGTCAAACTCCAAAGCATGGCTCAAAGAAGGGAAATAGTACATTTAGGGGTACCCAAGTTTGAAACGTTTGAAATGTCGATGCCTCTTGCAGGCAACCTCTGTAGCTTTGTAAAAAGAGCAGGATGCTTTTACTGCCTCCTTCTGCTACCTTCTCTGCATAGACAGTTATATGCTGCTGGAGAAGGGAAGTGCACCCAGTAGGTAGAAGACAAAGTTTTAAAACATGATAAGTGGGTTTGCTACAGAGAATTGTTTCAGTATAATAAAGAATTAATTTCACATTTCAAAATTCCTTTTTTTTTTTTTTTTTTTTACTATTCCATGAGCAAAAAGCATCTAAACACATCATACAATGGGAAACTGTTTTCACTTGAATAACTTAGAAACATACAATAGGATTGTGGTCAAACTTTATAAAAAAATGTTACCTCCGGAGCTGAGACCATGCACTGAAATGGGAGATTATAATAAAAGTCCAAACATAACCTTAATGGTAGGTTTTGCTGGTTTGAAAGCTATAATATAGGGTAACTACTTGTACCAGCCCAGCATATGGTGGACTTCTTTTGTCTCTGACACTTACGAAAGCTTCCTTTGAGTCAGTAAAATATCTTTGGGTTCCTTAACTGAATCACCAATAGAAAGAAAAAAAAAAAGGAATAAAATTACAAGAAAAAATGACTTATTGACTCCATGTAGTTCAACAAGCTCCCAAAACAGCAAGAGAACTCTGCCAAACCTCTAATGCCACAAGGTTCACTCATTTCCTGACCTGATCTTGTGTTTTTCATTTCACACTGGGATAGAAAATTTCATTATCTCCTTCTGGAGCTGCACATCTTGTCATGTATTGTCTGATCTTTCTGTACTGGGAACACCTATGGTCACAGAATAATAAGAGCAATGAATAAGACCCACAGAAGGAAAAGAGAGAGGAAAGGATGTGGAAAAGTCGGAAGATAGGAGAAGCTGAAGAGATACACAGACTGAGAAGGAAAACACAAGGGATGGAAAAGAGCGGAGGAAGATGATGAGAGGAATAGAGGTGGCCTTCAGAAAGTAAAGACTACAGAGAGATATTTTACTTTGCCTTCCATCTGTTAGAAGTGGAGAAAGCCATAGAACTGCACTTCTCATTTCATTGTGTAGTCAGTGGAATTCTCCCATCTGGTTTGTCATACCAGCTGAATCTACAATCCACTCTGTAGCCTCTACAAATATGTCAATCAAAATGACCTGCTGTGAAAACTGTGAGAAGGCACTCTTTTGTGTTATCCTCACATGCATGTTAGATCCACGCAGAATCCCTGCTGTATCTTATTTTCAATCACAGGACATTGGAAAGCTCCTGCAGATGTTATTTTTGCCATGCAAGTAAAGGAATATTGTGATGTGACTAAACCATGAAAGATGAGGAAAAGCCATGAAATGGGGGTCTGATGTGTGAGCTAGCAGAAGGGGATCAGTCACATATGGAGGCTCTGACACAGGGCAAGCTCAGCACTCTTTTACATGACTCATTCTGGAACCATGGAGACAACCAGCTTTGCAAATATTGCTAGAGAGCTGATGATGAAATTGCTACAGTCAACCCAGATGTTCCCATAAAGAAGCCCTTCAAGAAACTCCTGAATCATCACTGATGGCCAAAGAAAACTTCCCTATTATACCACAGAGCAATTTAAACAAGTTTCACCATCCAGCTGCAGGAGCTTTTGCCGGGTTTCTGCTCTGTCTTTCTTTCGTGCGTCTCAGATGTTCTTGGACCCACAGTCAGTTCAGTGATTAAATAACAGGTCTAAATCCCTCATCTCACGGGAAGTCTGAGGAATAACTTCACTGTATTGTAACGTTAAGTTTTGTTTTAGTTAAATTCTAAGGAAGTTGCCAGACATATGCAGCCTGCTTGGTCTGCCATTGCTAAACTGGGCTTTATCCAGATACTCACAGTTCTGTATGCCAGTCCTAGAGTTATCTCTTTCTTGTGTAAGTTGTACTCGCAAGAGGTAAATGGTAATTGTTCAGGTTTGCACAACTCTATTCAAAT
This sequence comes from Actenoides hombroni, assembly GCA_024336885.1. Lineage (NCBI taxonomy): Eukaryota > Metazoa > Chordata > Aves > Coraciiformes > Alcedinidae > Actenoides > Actenoides hombroni. The sequence continues at coordinate 1,088,982 of WUAM01000292.1, forward strand.
GATATATACCTGGGTTTGCTGTTGGTACTGCAGAAAACATGAAACTTCAAGCTATACTAAAGTAATTTGAGGAATTTGTCCTGTAAAATGTCTTTTTTTTTTTTTTTCCTTCCCTTATGATCATGCTTCCAAAGGAGAGACAGAGCCTGAATAAAAGTTCTATGTTTTCTGAAGTTTATTCTATGATACTACCTTTTCATCTTCTATCCCATGCTTCCTTCACATTTGTATTCCCACCAGATACAGTGGGGGAAAGTCCTATCATTTATTTATTTATTTATTCGGTAAATACTGCAATTAATTCTACCCCCATGCTGTAAATTGACCTCAAGTGAGAAATTCTGGCATTTCTGTGTAGAGATCTAAGTATTTTCTCATTTCTGGTACACAGTGGCACAAGTGAAATCAGAATTATTTTATGAGCATGCTGAAGTAGGACTGTAGTAGGACATCCATCATTTCACGGAGCAATGATGATCAGTAGATATAGTGGTAGGGTGGAGACTAACAATAAAATACATAACAAATGCAGAGGCATAATATAGAGTCATTATTTGTCCCTCTTTCATAGACAAATAAAGTCAGGAGCGTAGTTTTATTGGAAGCCCTTCATACCGACTCGTAGAAAAGCATAAAGGCCCAGTAACCTCACTCCCACCTCCTAATTCTGAACATTCTGATGCCTTTTCATTAGCATCATACTCCTGGGTACATGGTCTTTTGTAAAAACAAGACAGCACAGAGTTCTATTTAGGGCTCTTCTGTGAAGAAAGACACATTATTTCAGAATAACTAGAACCTTACCGGAGGACGCCTTAGGAAACATTGCTACTATTTCCTTCTGACAAGTAGTCACAACTTAAATAAATGTGTCTGGATGGAAAACTGATACAGCAGTGAACACTTGTCTATGACCCCTGATAAGAGTCCTTGGATGCTTCACTGATTAATTCATTTCAGCTTTAACTGAGTTGCTCTACTTGCCCTGATAAAGTTAGTTAAGTTTTCAATTGGCCTGCAATTGGATCTTAATCACCCATCTCAAAGGTATGGGAAGGCAATTTGAGACAACCTGATGACTCACTGTCATGCTAAGCAGGTCACACTTGTCCAAAGGGGTTGTGTAAGGGTGGGGGGAGGGAGTTTACCAGGATGAAGCTAAACTGATCTGTGCTGATCTCAATCAAGCTTCTGTACATCAGTAAATTAGATCCTGTGACACGAGCAATCAAAATAGAAATCTGATGTGCATGTGTCTTTGTGAGCTAAAGACTGTTCCTTTCTTTAGGCAGCAGACTGGTAAATGATGCCTCATGTAAACTGAGGTGGAAACAGTTTTAGCAAGGCCTACTGTATCAAGCAGATTTTCTGTTCATAGTGAGAACATTGAGGAGTTCATTTTGTTGTCAAGTTCTGCTACAAGGAATGCCAGGTCTCTCATGCACGTTCTGAGAAAACCAAGAGCCTGTGTTTTAGAAGAAATAAAGAAGAAATGAGAAAAGTTGACTGGGGTTCAGTTTGTGTCTTCTGTATTTGCATCAGATTCTTGAGCACTGGATAAATAGGTTTTCAAAATCTGAATAAATAAGCAGTTTCCTGACCTCTCCTCCTAGAGGATATTTCACTACAGTATCTTCTCAAGAAGCCTTCCTTGCTACTCTGCTTCACAAAATTCCACTCTCCATTCCCTATCAGATAAACCAGGTGACACTTTAAACAGAGGGAGCGTGGCGCCGGCTACGTAGCCTCATAGGGGAGAACTGCTCTCCCTTTCCTCTTTTCCTATCATATGATCGGATGCACAGCCAGCACATGCCAAAACCACCAGCATCCCACATCATTTGAGGAGCACACATGCGGTCACATAATGGGGAATAATATTCAGCCATGTGATCAAATCCATTCTTGTCACTTGATGGAAGGAAGGGCTGTAGGGACTTCAGAGAACAGGACATCAAAGAAACTAACGTAAAAATTAATCCAACCTGCAACACAGTCCCCCTCCAGCCACCTCAAAAAATGCTTTCAGGTGACACTTCCTCCTACTGATGGGCAGCTGGTAGGCTGTCTTAGCAGCAAATGCATTGGCCATGTCTTTGTCATCACGTGGCTGAACTACAGCAATGTCGTGGACTTCAGGAAGAAGCCTGCAGCCCATAAGAAAATCCAGCTACATACAGAGTTGAGCGGGCTGTCATTTCATCCACACTGATTTGTGAGGCGTGATGTCTGATGTCCCTCTGCTCTCAGTGTGTACTCTAAAGATGTGCAAAATCAGAATCAGGATATAGGAAATTAGAATCTGTCTCTTCTTTACCATCTGCTACTTCATGTACCTGTCATGCTTTTTGATATACTCACATAGCAGTATGTTCTTCTAGCTTTTAATAGCAAACAAAAATGACAATAAATGTGTTTCTCCCCATGAAGCAACCTTTTCTCTTCCAACAGCAGCTTCTTCCACTCCTGTCTCCAGTGTTCTAGATCACTTCCTTCACCCATGCATTCTCTGAGCCATCTCTGGTACCATCTATGGCAGGCCTCCTTGGATTCCCATCCCTTCTGTGCAAGAAAAGATAGTATCTTCATTTACTTTTTTGGGGGGTAGTTCCAAGTCTTATCTGAACAAGGTGCAAGGAGCTGCATAAGCAATAAGTGGTATGGCTGATACTCATTAAAGGGAATGGACCTCAGTAAATCCATTTCTGAAATTGTTCCTTTGCAGCTTTGTTATTTATAACTCTTGCCACCTCAGTTCAGTACATTTTTTAATTGCATTTCCCTACCAGACCATTGCTTCTTTGAACTCACGTGTTTGTTCTGTCAATCAAGCTCTCTGTGAGTTACTTTCTTATTCATGTCGCAGCGTTTACCTTCTGACCAAAAATTGATAATGGATTTGGGTTGCTGCAATCCAGCTACTGAGTTGCACTTGGAGCTGTGAGAGAGGGGCATGAGCTGAGCAACTCCCCAGACAAGATGTGCTTTAGTGGGGAGAATTCAGTGTATCATGGGTTGATGTTTCACAGAACGAGCCACGTCAGTTCAACCTTATCAATTTGAGGGCATGGATCAAGGTTTTTGTGTGGTCAAGATATTAAATAAATAAGTAAATATTCTCTATTTCTGAGTCACTTTGTTTGTTTGGGGGTTTTTGTTGTCGTTTTTTGTTTGTTTGTTTGTTTGTTTGTTTTATTGTTGTGTTGTTGGTGTTGGTTTTACAGAAGAAGTTTTGGTAGCTATATTGTTTGAGTTTTGATGTGGGAACAAGTGAATATTGAAATATTAGGATGTCCCAGAATGTCATAGAATGCAGATAACTCTAGTGTGTTTCTGACGGAAACTGGTTGCTAGCAATGAATTGGTGAGCTCTGCTGAATTTTTCTGAAGTGGAAGAACAGGTAGTATGTCTGTTCCTATTTTGCATCACAAGCTGGCTTTGAAGCTTTTGGGACAAGCTGCCAGTCTGTGAACTGTAGCACCTGGGCACAGAGGTGCTTCCCATCCTTCCACTTCTACTAAAAAAGGGTGATGTCTCCAGAAAAGAACCAAGGCAGAAATGCCAGAGAAAAGCACTATCTTTGGCCATCTCAACGAAGTTTTGGGGTACTTCATCACATGAAGCCCTTGTGCTTGCTATACTGTTGATGCACTTGAATTCTGGAAGAGACATCTGATCCTCTCAGATGAAGGCTATTGCCACGATATTTCTCTTGGTGGCCTTTGGCTTCCCAACACAGATGTCTTAGCCCTCTGCTTACCTGTCAGTGTGGGCCTTATTGTTCCCTGACATCTGGCATACCTCTGTGACATAACTTTGGGTAATATAAGAGTGATTGAACACAAAGAAAAGAGGAATTTGAGGTTGTGTTTCTGTGAACCCTGGACAGACCTGAGGCAGGGTACTTCCAATAAAAAAAGTAAAATGTGCCTTAAAAATTCTAATTAATTCACTGACAGTAAGAATGGCCTCTTGATATTTATAAGCTATCCTGACACACTGAAGTACTAATGTTAATGGTAACGATAATTATAATTATTTGCATATAAAACTAAGTGAACAGTCAGAGTTTGTAACAGTGCTGAATCTCTTTTCTATGCGGCACATTGTAAATCACATTTCTTTTCCTTAGCTGATCATTCTTATCAACCAATTTTACTGTGATTTTTCACAAAGAGAGTGGAAAAATCTTGATTTCAAGAACACTCACATCTCAGCTGATCAATTAAAACTACCAAAACCAATAATGAGAATATAGAATATTCTCAGTAAAGAAGCTGTATATTTTAACATTTCATTCCATTATATTTTTTAAGGATTGTCTTTTTAAAAAGTATTCACAAAACTAACTTTTGGGGAAAAAAACCTTAAATGGGCTTCTTCAAACTCAGAAGTCATTTGCTACTATCATTTTCCAGCTTGAAGTCAGACTTAGGAGAGTTAATGTGGAGTGTATTGAGATATCTTAAAAGACAGTATGACAGAATGGCAAAGTAATATTTCTTTCCCACTAGGAGACTTAACCACAAACTCATTGAGTCCAAAGTATTCTCAATGAGCTGATGTTTGAGCTCAGAATGAAACTTCAGGCTTTTGGCTTGAAATACACCATTTGAACACTATTAAAATAATGAATACAAATAATGGAGCAATAAATAGCACTGTTCCTGTGCTAGGCACCCCCAGATGATACTTGCACTTAGGAAAAAAAAAAAAAGAAACATTTACTTATTTGAATATATTCTGCATTACAAATTTCAACCCTCAACAGCATCAGTATCTGAAGACAGCAACTGTGCAGGCAGCAGAAAAATTTACTCTGCCTCAGTGTCTGATCAGAATGAATTCTTGAAACATTGTCTTTTGTGAACTGTGCAAGAGATTGAGATTCCCAAAGAAACAATTATGTGTCCAGCACTTGACAGACCATATTCCAGAGCACGTGTCTTGGGAAAAAAGCAAGAAACTGAAAAAATCAAGGAACGTGCAGGTACTGAGATACAGAGATTCATCTTGTGGGTGTTTCCCACCAAGCTGGGAAGGTAACTGGCATAGTCCAGGTGTCTGTTTCACATGGAAATGCCACCAGCACCTGAATCGAACAAGCGCCTGAAAAAGTGGCATCAAAATTCTAAAGAACACCAAGAATGAAAGAGAGCAGTACATGACTGTAGACTTTACTTAATAGCAGGAGTATTTAAACCTCTGTTTTTTCTGCAGTAAAACTGTTATTATTTGAACTCTCCATCTTGGTTCCAAATATCTGGATTTTATCAAATTCACCTATTTTTGAGAAATTACAAAATAACAAAATCCATTTAGAAGGAGACAAGAAATAAAATCCTTCAGGAAAGTAACAGTTCCCTTTAAAAACCTGGAATGAGGCTCCAATCTGCAGTGCCAGATTGCAACAATGGCAAAGGAAAAAGTCATCAAGGAAAATGCTGACTTCATATCACACCTGATGGTAACAAAGCCAGCTGTGATTTCAAGCAGGGGAACAGTACTTCTCCCTTAGCACTTTAAAGTCTGCTCAGTTTTGAGGTTCCTGCTAAATGTGACAGTTTAAAGGGGCATTTAATGGATCTGCCCCTTGTACCTCGTGTTATACTTTAGCTCTGGAAGGAAAACTTGCCAGTTTTGCTGAAGCCATGCCAGGAGTGTGGCAATGTGCACTATGCATGATCATCCATTTGGGACAGAAAGCGAGATGGTCACTTGCACAGACCTTTTATAGCCATCTGAAGATCGAATGACCTGCTGTGGTTCTAATCAGGGCTCAGCTCTGTGGGAACTGCCAAAAGGAAAAGGCCAAAGGAGAGAGAGAATTCAAAGCTCACATTATAACAGCAATCAAGCGGGGCCATAGTTACAGGCAAACCACAGAAATGAGCAGGGTAAAAGAATTAACCAACTATCACAGGCACATTAGCGCTGGTTGCATTCCAAAACACTCATTACAGCACTCCAGTGTGGCTCCTTGTACAGCTGGTCAAATAAGGCTCATCAAATAAATGATTTGACAAATTTTGCAGAGTTTCAAAAATAAATTATCTAAAAAAGTGTGCTTTTTTAAATTATTCCCACAGCAGTGGTCCTGTGAGTCTAGAAATATGTTCAAACTTGCCTCTTTTCCCTCAGCTTGCTCACTCTCTACATTTTCTTAATTCATGCTCCCCAGCTGCACTTTCTGAGCAACTCTGTTAAAATCAGTCTCTGCCTACACATTGCAGCCTTCCTAAGCGACTCAAAACAGCAACGCAGCGTACCTTATCCAGTTCTCCTGCTCACCATAAGTTTTAATAAGAAATCAGCATGTCAGTACACTTGACAAAGCCCAGAACCTTGCGGGTGTCTCCCAGACACCTCAGGCATCCAGTTGTACTTCATCAACGCTCCACTGAAGTTAATGGCACTGTGCTGATTTACACTGCGTGAGGATCTGCTCCATCATCACAATGACTCAGGTCAATGCTCATTTGAGAAAGGGTCCTGCTTAGTTGCCTGCCTGAGTTTGCTTATCTGTTGTCTAGTACACTGGAGTTTGTAAATAAGTACAACACTTTAAATTTATTCAAAACAATCCTTTAAATAAATCCTTAAAATAGCCATCGAAATGGCTATTTACACATATCAATGTATACTGAGTGCTTCTCCCAAATAACTACAAAATAGCAGGTCAGCAGATTTCTCATGGATCTGAGTGACTTTAAATGACAACCACGTTTGCACAGCCAAGACCGTGCAGTCATCCCTGAATGCTAGGTCTGACTGATTCAGTTGTCCACAGCTCTTGCTTCTAACCAAAACTTCCTTCTCTTGAACAGTGAAACTGTTGGTCGATAGAGGGAGGCTTCTGACCATGGGAAGCAGGAGCCTGGCCAGGACTGGGGCCAGGCTGCAGAATTTTACTGTCTGGTGAAATAAAAGCCAGTATTTGGTCTTGCCACTTTAAGAATTAAATGCAAACCCCACCTGTTTGGGAAGCTTTGGCTTTTATTTTTTTTTTATTTTTAATAATACTCTTTGTGGTGCATTCATTTAGAAAATCAAGCCAAACTTAGCGTTGCCTCATAGCAAGGGAAGAAGATAAATGTTTTTTATCACTTACTACAATCATGATAACAAGGGACATACAAGCATCAGGGTTATAAGCAAAATTATATTGGAACATCATCTTTAGATTCAGAAGGAGCTTACCACGTCACTGCTGTTCACTAAAAAATGTTTATTCTGCAGTTGAGAAACACACATAAATACAAGCCTCTAAAAATTTCTCATCTCTTTTGGACTATTTTTTTTCAAACTTGAAAAACTGACTGTGGCTAGGAGAGGACAATACATAAATGTGCACTATTTCTTTAAACCCAGAGCAAGTGAATGTCATATCTAACAGTAAGCCTAGAGAGTAGCTTTGGAGATAGACAGATTTTCCTTAACCTAATAAAGTTGAGGATGCCTGTACTGATCCATATAATTCTGGCAGTTCAAGCCCCTCACAAATCCTCTATCAAAATGGGTGTTAAGCAATGTTGCACTCTCAGTGGGAAATTAAGTTGTGGATTGTTCTTATAATTAGGACAGGAAGAGCGGTGTGTGCAGATGGAGGCTGTGTTGGTGATTCGAGGCACATGGCCAACATATATTTGTTAGAATCTGGACAAAGATGTGCCAGTTCACTCCACTAAAAACTTCTGAGCAGTCAAAGTAGTTCAGCAAAGTCAGTGGAAAATTAAGCATAAGGAAAAAAGGGTTCAGAAACAGAAATGAGTAAAAATGAAAATGTGTATCTAAAATGGAATCAAAATCTTAAAGGCAGGATTATGAAAAGAAAAAAAAATAAAATAGAGCATTTTCTGTATGCTCTGATTCTGTATGCATTGCAAGAATTCTTAAAACACAAAATCTTATGCATTTTACCTTTCTTTCTCTTTCCTCAGTTCTGCATTTTTTCACCTTTTTATATCTTGCTACACAGGGGTGGATTCCAATAGTATTTTTATTATCCAAGGAGAGGCTTTCAATTCTGTCAGAATATTTAGTCTTTAAAATATGAGAGAGGGAGGGGAAAGGAAAAGGGTTCAGGGCTGAGAGATGCCAGAAGGCACCAGACTGTTTTCTTCCAGTTGAAGAATTACCATATATTTTGATTTTTATAGGCCAGTCTAGAAATGCAAAGGACATGCTTGCATTCTCCAGGATTGCAATTCCCAGCTGATAAACTTGTAGTTCCAAAGGTTGCAGCCATTTCAGGGGGTCTCTCTCATCTTGCTGTTCATATACATGAACTGGTTGGACGTGGGGTAAGTAGGTCTGATCTCAAGCATAGCTGTCATGAGGTCTCAGGAGTTTTCCTAGAAGCAGAGTGATGAGGAAGTTGGGCCTTGATGCAGCATGCAGCAATGTTTCTGGTGGTTGTCAGCCAAACGGTAAGTGGCTGCAGGTATAAAAGCTGCTGCCACAGCTTCATGGATGAGGAGGTCTGTGACGAGCTTGCCTTCTCTGAGCCACCCACGCAAGTCCTAAGGGAGACTCAGAGGTTGGAGACACGCTTATTTGGGACAACGAAGGAGTTAAGAGGAAAAGAAGGGGGGAAAAAAAGTATGTCAAAGGTAAATGAAGCAGAGCAGGTGTGAGCACAAATACTAGAAAGGCTGTAAGGGAATAAGACACCACTGAGATCCTAAAAAGGCTGAGAGACAAGTGAGGAAGAAATGGAAATAAAGAGAAAGAAACTTAGAGAGAGAACTATAAAAAAGTCACGCCTCAGAGAAAATACGCCTTAAGAGCAGCTGAGTAAGTCAATAAGGGCATTGGGCCAGCAGTGAAGAGGATGAAAGCAAAAAGAAATCTACACTCAGATCAAAACATCACTGATGCAACCAGTGAAGTCATTCAGCATAAGGACTGAGCACCATAGGCTGAGGGAGAAAGAGGTGAACAGATGAAAAAATCATAGAAAGAAAGTAGAGAAATTGGAAAAGGAGCAAGGAGGAGGTTCATCAACAACAGTCAGTCATCAGGAATGAACTTGGTCTCAGTGACAGGGAGCAGAACTAATGAGAGACTGCAAGGTCTAAATGAGTGTTTATAACTATCAAGAAGAGATTTGAGAGGAAGCAACAAGAGGGGAGAAGTAAGAGGCATAAAACTGGACAGAAGATGTCAAGGAGAAGTGGAGGGTGTAGGGAGAACCTGAATATTTCTTCCCTGAAATTATGAGGCAATTTATTTTTGAGATATTTCTACTTTGTGGAGGGCAAAGGGGCTGTAGATGACCTGTCTCGTGCAAGTTACATTGAAGCCATCTGTACCAGGTGGCACAGGAAGGGTTAACTTCAAGTCTCACCAAGCGGCTGTACAGCTGGTGAAATGCATCTGTCAACAGAACTATTACTGTCATCCCCAGATCAGCACAATGTCCTTGACCCTGGAGGTCAACTGCGAGGCATTAGCTGTTACCCAGACAGCGCTGTCATGTTCTGGTGGGAACCGAAAGTCGCAAGACCAATTGGATCAGCCCAAGAAGTAAAACAGTCCCTCCTTATCCAATAGCGGCTTGGAGGTGCAGGTGAAGTGCAGTGTGGTGGAGTCACTCCTGCACCTTCCCCCCTTGGAAACCTAGATTTAAACACTCCCTTTCAAACAGGCAAGGAGAGGAACTCTGACTGTCATCCTTTGTAGTCCTTATTTACGTGCATCACAAAACCATCGCGTAGTTTGCTATGTGCAAACATGGAACAGCTGAAGGCTGGAAGCGGGTAGGAAGCACATTTGGAGGGGGAGACCCCAGGGGGGCACAGCTTGGGGGAAATAAGCAGTATGGGACAGAGGTTGTAGGGCTTCAAGAGTGAAGTGCTGTAGAACAGAAATAAGATGTCTGTGCTTTTGACCGTAAGAAAATGAACCAAGGGATTAAAAGCTTCTTTTTGATGTAACTGCTGGCGTTCCCCTTGACTTCAGCAATGGTTTTTGATCATTTTGCTTACAGCAGAGTCACAGTAACAACTTCTCAGTCACAACAGAGGCAGAGGGCTCTTAATGTCACATTGCTCTGAAGGGATGTGAAGTCTTAAAGCTAAGATTTCATTAGGGAACAATTTTCATTAAACCTGCTCTGATGATATATATATATAGACATATAATCCAGTGCTGTTCAACTGGCAGGCCTGGCAATTACATCCCAGCTTAGCTGAAATATTACCTAAATTGCATTTTTAAAATGGGTGATTGGCAGTGGAATGGCAGCACTTCACTCAATACTGGAAGGGATATGAGAGAGCTATGGAGGGACAGAGAAAGCAGAGAACAGAGGTATAAAAGGTGAAAGGAAAGGGAAAAATAAACAAGTTCTCTCTCTCTCTTTTTTTTTTTTTTAAAAACTGATTATATACTGTTAATCTGGCAGCACATTGTTCAGCTCATAGAAGTGCCTCCTCTCTTGCTCCTCGAATGCCCCCAAACAAGTGGGGTTTTTATCCTCTTTTGAGGAAACCCGCATCAGCAAGGCATTTTCGCATTACTTAAATCACGGGCAACCTCCCACCGCGTGCCGCACAGGGAGAGGACTCCACGCTTTTGTTCCTCTCCGGGTTCTGCGACTCCTGCAACGTCCATGAAGTTAGCTCAGTGCTTGCAGCAGGTGGAAGCTCCCAGCCCCTGCAACAGCTGTGCACTGCCTTGATCCGCGGGTTTTCACACAGTCCTCAACCTCCACTGCCCAAGCCTCCTTTCTCTGTTATTTTATTAATTTTTTTTTTTTTAATGCGGAAAGCAGTAACTCTGGCCTGGCTAGCCCCCCGCTATCAGATTCCAACTGAGGAATTCTGGGCACGAAGCTTCACAGGGTAAACAAGTCTCCCGCACTCTCTAAATGTCTCCCCCGCCCTCCCTCTCTCTCTGTCGCTGGGAATCCACCCTTATCAACTCTGGCGGGGAAGATATTTTTGAATTGTGTTTATTTGTTGGCACCCTGGTGTGAAAGCGCTTCCCATCAACTGCATATTAATCTTGTCAGCAGTTTGTGAGCGTTTTCCTCCCTCTCTGCCCTAACTAATTGATGACTTTCGGGTCTCTTGATACCTTCCATCCCCACCTCTCGTTGTAATTAAAGAGAAATTAATCCTCCTCATTTTTGTTAAAGGGATTCCAACCGTGTCAAAATGGTAAGAAAGGGACTACTTTAGCCCTAGGAAGAGTAAAGTTAGGAAAGTAATAAATTTACTTTCAGAAAAACATAGCTAGTGATACAGGTATCAGGCCATTAGGTGCTCAGATGATCTTTAAAAGTCCTTGGTTATTTGTCCCCATACTTTTTCCATTGATCCATAGCCACTGTTTGGAACCTCTGCTGTGTTTTCCTTACTTTGAAAACCACAGGGACACTGCAACCACCCAAAACTGTATCACCATTATCCTGAAATCTTTGAGACCATTAGCTATATTAATTGATACAGCCTTTTATTCGCTATATCCATCAATACATTAATACATCTGTTACTGGATTACCCAAACATGCCTGGGTATTTTTTGCAATCCCAGACTCATAGTCCTTAGTTCTTGGGTACATAGCTCACGGTGATTTTTATTTCAGGGTAGTTTGGGGGAACTGAGTTTAATTTAGTTGCACTGAGCAGTTGTCTTCAGGAAAAGGCACTGTGAAAAGCTCTCTGGCAGCTGGGGGCAAGTGCAAATTATGTGATGCATGGGGAACATCGACTAGTTGGAGTTACTGAGGAGCTAACTGATAGTGCCCACCATACAGGAAGCACACAACCCACCCACCACCACCTCATGAAAGAGGAAGGAGTCGTCCCCCCCCTTGGCAGGATGGAAGCAGCAGAAACCCTAGTCCTTTTTTAACTCATCTGATGGCCACTTCTGATGAGCTGCTCTAGCCTTTCACTTCCTTGGGCTAGTGAAGATTCACATGTCCACATCGGTGTGGACCCAGATGGATCCTAGCCCTACTGCCAGAACGCTCAAATACATCTAGGATGGATATTGCCAGCTTGAAAGAAGCTCTAGCTGATTAAAAGTGGAGCTGCTTGCTTACATAGCACCCCATGCTATATTTACTATCATAATTTCCCAGGAACCTGGCTAAATAGCCTAACTAAATGGAGAGCTTCGTGCACTAGCTTCTAGTTCCTCTATGGTAAGAGTCCCAGTTATCTGGAAAACACAGCATTTGCAGTTTCAGCCTTCCAGATCTACAACACAGATGGGCATAATTCCCAAAGGCGTCCAAACTATGTCCATCTGTGAGCTAACTAAACGTCTTCCGTAGCTGTTTGGCACTCATACTATGTTAGTAACTTTACCACCTACATCAGAGTGTGACTTTTGCATCCACTGTGCCATTACAATTCATACTTTCATAACTTCAGAAAGAGATCACTGTCATGTGTTAGGGATGGGGCTATACTTGAAAAAAACTGCAGGGATGGGAGGCTGAAGGGAATACTTGCCTTCTTAATGAGTATCTTCACAAGACCACACATCCCCAGGACCCTGGGATTTGTACCACAAGACTGTTAGACTTCAGCTTTTTCCCTTTGACCCAAAATAGCCAGGACCAACCTGCAGAAAGCATCCCCTCTGCCCTGCATCCCCAGGGAAGGTGCTTTGACAAATCCAGACACAGAATCTTCAGGACTTCTTTTATTTTTCCTCCATTGTGGTATTCAATATTGCCCAGATCTGTCAGCCTTTATGGTACACCATATAAATTGCTTATATGATGAGCATTTCAGGAAAAGGGTCAGCTATAGGATAGAAGGGAAAGAAGGAGCTTTCATCAAGGTGAAGGAAAGTGGACATTGGTTCAGATTTATAGCATTGGGCTGTCTGAGTAAGAATGCTTTGTGATGCTGGCTGAGTGATGGGTTTTAAGAACTTGATATCACTAAGTACTTTATCACTATCGTATTTGCATTTCTATTGTTTTTACAAAGCATTTCACAGTAGGCAAATAGACATCACCCCAAACTGAGAGGCCAATGGCTTGGCTGAAAAATTAGCAACTTGCTTCTTGGGGACTGAAAGTAAACTCTGATTTTTCTTTTTGTGGGCCAGTTTTTCTCTACCACACAGTGGAGCTGTCTGCCTCAGGCAAACTCTGCCTCCTTTGAGATATCAAAAGAAAGGTCATGCTAAGCACTGACAAGTGCAGCAAGGTGAGTAATCCTGTACCGACTGTATACTAGAAATGCAACAGGCAAAGGAGATGTGACCCTCTAGATGATTTAAATTCAACTAATTCCATAACTCAGCCTCTTCCTACATAGATTTCATTTGCTTCCTCCCTGCATACGCATCTCCTCTTTCTGCTAACAGATCTACATCTTTCCATTCTGAGCTCTGGTAGCATCTCTGCTACCAAATTTACATCAGTTGCAAGTGTGCCACTTTCTTATTTAAATCAGCATCATCCTGGCTGGGATTAATAAGGCTTAGTGTACCCCAGGGCTGCAGCTATTTCTCTTATTTATGTTAATGAGTCGTGCATAAAAAGTTTTTCCAAAGTCTAAAAGAGTGTAAAATTGATGACATAATCATGGGAGAGTCTATGGGAATATTAAGGAGGATTAGGATACTATCAACAAATCAGGTTTTAGGTATTGTTCCGCTGGGCAAGGAGTGTTTTCAATTAATTTGTAATTAAATAAGGGAAGCAATTTAGTGAACTCAGAGAGATATTCCAGCAAACGGTTTATCTCATCAGTCTGAACCTCACATTCCTCCAGAACAGGATCATTGTTTAGATCTTGGACATGTTATATGATCTGACCTATAGGAGTAATTTAATAAAACATCAATATTTTCCTTCTATTAACCCTCAAAGTCATGCTGAATGGAGAGAACTGCCTCTGCCTCCCTTCACAGTCCCCATTAGATCTGCACCCTCTCTAACTGGTTGGACAGGTGTTATCAGTAAGCAGCCTGGGGCTTTCAAATATAGACAAACCAGGCATTCTCCAACAAATTCTCAGCACAGCAGTAATATATGGAGGAATGGAGATGAAGCAAGGGAGGGACAGATAGAGAGGACAAAGAACATTGAAGGGGAAACACACCCTGCTTTCTCAGTGGAAAACATAGTGTCAGTTGAAGAGATTTCCAACTAAGATGATGAGATTTGCTCATATTATCTCAAAATATTCTTTATAAAATCCTTTCTTCAGTCAGACCCAGAAGCAGTTTAAGAGGACCCGAGAAGAGATGAGCAATTCCAGATGGGGTTCTCTGTACAAATATATTCAAGGCAGACAGAGCGGGGATTTGTTGATTGCTTAAAGGGCTTAGTGCAACAGCTGGGCACATTTTGTGTATGACCAAGAATAAGTGCACAAATGAATGCTGATGTTCAAACATCTGGCCTTATAGACATTGTTCTCAGCTTTTGGGTTTGGTTTTTTTTGTTTTATTTTGGTTTTGGTTTAGGGGTTTTTGTTTGTTTGTTTGGTTTTTATTTTGTGGGTTGGGGTTTCTTTTTGTTTTTGGTTCGTTTGTGTTTTTTTTAGTTTTGGGGTTTTTTTGGTTGGTTGGTTTTGTTTGTCTGTGGGTTTTTTGTTTGTCTGTTCGGTTTGTTTGGTTTGGTTTTCATTTCATAGACAGAATTATTCCGTTGAGCAGATTGAGGGGGGAAGAAAATTATGACATGAGGCAAAAGGAGCCAAGAGAAGAGATTAGAGAAGAGATTCAGGAGATAATGAAGAAGTAGAGTAGGAAAGGAAAACAAAATGAAGTGTAAAGGGAGTATAAAGAGGTAGAGTAGGAGTTGAAATAGGTACAGAACCGAAGAATAGAAATGCTGGGTACAAGGAATTAGAGAAGGGAATGAATGAAGTAGGAGGAGACAAGACAAGCAGACGGGTACAGAGAGTACCATAACAACCACATGTAGTTAAAGACTTACTGCAATCACTGAAAAAGGAATCATAGAACCATGAATGGTTTTTGTTGGAATGGCCCTCTAATGTTCATCTAGTCCAACCCCACTGCAGTAAGCAGGTACATCCTCAACTAGATCAGGTTGTTCAGAGCCCCATCAAGCCTGACCCCGAACTTCTCCAGGGATGGGGCCTCCACCATCTCCCTGGGCAACTTGTTCCAGTGTTCCACCACCCTCAAGTAAAGAACTTCTTCCTAATGTCCAATGTAAATCTACCCTTGTCTAGCTTAAAACCACTGTCTCTTATCCTGTTGCTACATGCCCTTGTGAGCAGTCCCTCCCCAGCTTTCTTGTAGGCCCCCTTCAGGTACTGGAAGGCTGCTATGAAGTCTCTCTGAAGCCTTCTTTTCTCTAGGCTGAACACCCCAACGCCCTCAGCCTGTACTCATAGGAGAGGTACTCCAGCCCACTGATCATTTTTGTGTCCCTCCTCTGGACCCACTCCAGCAGGTCCATGTCCTTCTTTTACTGGGGGGCTCCAGAGCTGGACACAGTAATTCAGGTAAGTTATGACCAGAGCAGATAAACTCTCTCAAATCTGTTGGCCACACTTCTTTTGATGCAGCCCAGGATAGGAAGACATAGACACCTCTGGCATAGATTTCTCCCTTTTCAAGTATCCACTCAATTTGGCTTCTCTTCTTGTCTGTCCCCAGCCTGCCCTGGTCATTGTCATATTCACAATAAGACACTTGTTCAGAAAAATCAACATAAAAAATCTGAAAAAAAAAATGTCGCCCTACAGAAGGAATGACTTCTGAACCAGAGGTGTTCTTCCAGGATGAAAAACTGGTTTCCTGGGCGAAAAACTCATTAGATGGACAAGTCCAAAGAGTTGCGGTCAATGGAGTTAAATCCAGTTGGCTGCCAGTCACGAGTGGTGTCCCCCAGGGCTCAGTACTGGGGCCACTCCTGT
>WUAM01000292.1:1104954-1119175 GCA_024336885.1 Actenoides hombroni
GACTTTCAAAACCCACCTGGATCTGTTCCTGTGTGGCCTGCCCTGGGTGATCCTGCTCTGGCAGGGGGGTTGGACTCCATGATCTCCAGAGGTCCCTTCCAACCCCTACCTTTCTATGATTCTATGATTCTCTATAAGGATGAGGAAAAGGTAGGACTGCAGCAAGGACCAGGGAACAGAGACGCGGCACAAGGATAACAGCTCGTTTGAAGCTGGCAGAGGCGATCCTCTTTGATCACGGTCCCCACATCTCACCCCTCCTCCCCTGCCACAGAGTCTCTCTGAAAGCCAATAATATGTGGTAGCATGAATCGTATGACCTCATCACTTTTTAATGTTCATTCACCTACCACACAGCAAACCTCTGCTGTTACCAGCTATTCCAGTTAGCTCAAGTGACAGGGGCTGCTGAAAGTGATCTTGAGTTATCAGTTGTGGCGTTAAGGATATCAGTGTGTTCCCACATAAGTGGTTTATTTTTCCTCAAGTTCACCTTTCCTCTTTGAGGCCTACGAACATAACTCAAAAAATATTTTAAAAGAACACTATTAACCTGTTAAGGTCAAAGACTTTGGAGTTGTTTAAAATAAGGTCAGCATTGTGAGGCATGCATCAGGTCAAAAGTATGAGATTATGCTACTGTAAGAATTTCACTTTGTCTGTCTTACAATTTCTTCTGCGATGCTGTATTAATTTGTATTTTTTATCTAACAGTGAACAAAATGTCCAGTTTGGTTTTAAGTACTCCAAGACACAGTGTTCAGCATATCTGGAAATGGTTCCAACAGAAAAATAATTGTCTGTGCCTTTCTTCAGCTACACGTAGAATCCTGCAAACAAAGTGCCTATGACAAGAAACATCTCATATAGCTTTCAGGAGTTCTCTGCTTCTCTAGAAACTCTTCCTTTCCCACTCCAGTAGCTGTGGTTCACCCTGTCCCTCTCAAGCTCCTAGACATAGCTCCTTTTAAGCTATGCGGTGGCCTGAGTACTTTCCAGTTAAACACTTCCTGAAGAATCAGATCATATTTTCCAGTTCCCATTTAGTTACAGCTATTTATCTGAGTGTAGCTCAAGCAAGCCCAGCTTCCCTGCCCATACCTGAAACAACCATGTGCTGATATGCCTAATTTGCCCCATAAACCTGGAAAGGGATTGCTTTCCTTCCAGAGAGACCAGGAAGGACTGGGTTACAGAGCAACATGAAACTTCAGGCACAAAAGAATTGCCTTGGTTGTGGTGCTGGCATTTTGTATTTATAATTTGCCCAACTCTGGGAGTAGAACACAGCCACAGGCTTGGCTTGCTTATCTTTGTTTTGGTTGCATCAACACCTAGAAATGAAACAGAAACCGCAGAAAAGGGTTTCTGAGCTTAACCGCTGCTGATCTTTTGCCCAGCTGCACAAGCCATGGTTTTCCCTCATATAATTACAGAAGGGCCAAAAGCTTGATCCTCAGTCTTGTATGAATCGTCTCCTCTGCAGGAGGGAGGGGAAAAAGTAGTTAAGGGGAGCCAAACAAGACCAGAGGATGTGCTGTAGGAAACAACAGTGCATGGAGCCTAAGTGACGAATTAGGCAGGTCCTGGTTGACGTCGTTTGCTTCTATTACAGACAATAAAACCAGAAGAAGCCATTGTAATAATCTGCTTCAGCCTCCTGCATAACACATGGCATAGGACTTGCCTAAATTAGCTTATCTTCAGGATAAGCTTACAGGAGGAAAAAACATACAATCTTGCCTGGAAGCTTTCCAGAGAAGGGCGTTCATCACAACACTTGCTAACAGTCCCCTGCCTTTAGCTGTGTTCCACATTACATATGCGGGGCCTTGTTTCCAGTCCAAACCAGTCTGTCTGTAGCTTCTCCCACTCCGTATCATCATGTGTTTGTTTGTTGTACTGGAGAGGCCCAGTCCTCAGTCTGGCTCACCTGCCATGGTTGAATGATAGGATGACTCCACTGAATGGTGTCACCTCAGCAGTGCAGCTCTGTGGAAGACCATGGCCTTGAACACTGGTCACGAATGACCTCCCCGTCTCCTTACCAAGGACTGCAGAGCATCTCTGAGAAATCCCATTTCTTTTAAAGCCCCCCCCCGGGGGCTCCTCGCAGGAAAGACACGCTGACTTTCAAAACACTGAAAGTTGTTTATATTCGAAGCGGTCACTTACAAACAGCTATCGCTCATTATCACGTGGCCGGCTTAATTAAGTAGCACAGAGCGTGTGCGGTCACTCACCTCAGTAGAAAAACCCGTATTGGGGCCTTTGCCCTAATGTGAATTTCCTGACCTGACAGATGGGGATTGAGTGTCTGTTTATACCAAGAGGAGTTTGCTAACATTTTTCCTCTAATTACTAATTATACCAGTGAAAAGGGCTTTACGGACGGAGTCCTGGAAATGTGAAACTCGATCATCAGAGATTTGCAGGAAAGATGGAAGATTGATGTGTGACATCAAACAGCTGACAAGGAGGTCAGGGCGGCCAGACGGACAGCAGCTGCTCCAAGGGGCTTCAGGGGAGTGGAGGGCAGCTGCTCATGGGGGACAGGGGGTCCACGGGGAAGCAGCACCGAGGGGGTTGAGACGTTTTAACGGTTTGCTCCCTCCCACCAGTCATTTCAGATATGAACGGGTCTAATCTCCCTCGGCTTGAGGCTGCAAGTGAGAGTGCATCTACTAACAGGTGGTAAGGCAAAGAAAGCAGTGGGGCTGAAGGCAGCTGCCACTGCAGAGGGGCACCAGCTTCAGCTACGTCAGAAGGCTCCATAGGGCGCAGCAAACACCAGGCTGAGGAAGAGGAGCTGGAGGATGTAAATCAGCTCCTCTGGACCTGAAGTTTCCCGTCAATGTGTCCGTTCCTTGAGGCCTCAGGAAACCTCTCTGTTTCCTTTCTGTGTTTTCCTTCTCTGAAGGAGACAAGTGTTGCATATTCTCATGAGCTGCATCAATTCCTGTTTACAGGTCCAAAACTGAATCATCCTGGCAGTCTTTGACTCAATGGTGGGATCAGCATGTTTCTTGATTCTCAAAAAGATGTTTGGCCCAGGCTGGGCTGTGTTACCCCTACATTATCATCATCTGGTGGGCTGGAGACCGGTGCTGCATTGCAGTGTTTGTACAAGCTCAGTCTCCAGTAGCCCTTCACATGTACTCTAAACTACTGTTTTCCTTGTGTCATGGTTTAGGGTCAGGGCAGCCTCTTAGACCTATAACAGGTGCTTTCTGTTAACCCCCATCCCGCCCCAAAGGGGAAGAGTAAGGGAATAGGAGAGAGACTTAGCAATTAGAAAAGGAAACTAGAACAGCTGTAATGGAAATGAAAATAATAAAAATGGAATATATATAAATATATACAAAACCAGCACTGAACCCAACCCCCTGATGGTGATTATGTCACCACTGATGCTGTGGAGCAGGCACCAGGAGAGTCCCAGACTGGGCACAGCAGCAGACGGAAGCTGTGTTCAGGAGCTGGATTCTAGAACTGGATTAAGGAATACACAGAGATCAGGATCGAAGGCAGAACAGACAGAGTCCTCATTAGATGCTCCAAGGAAGAAACCAGAAGAGGACCTGAGCCAAGCTGAGCAAAACTGGCAAAGTGGTCCAAGAGTGCAAAGGGAGGTGATCCTGATCCCTCAGCGTGATACCGAGTATGAGTTATATGGGATGGAATCCCTCGTTGGCCAGTTTAGGGTCACCTGTCTTGTCCACTCCTCCCTGCAGCTGCGGCCTTTTACTTTCTGCAACCCCCAACGTGGTACACAAGATCCAGCAGTGGCCTTGGTCTGCACACCAGTCCTTGGTAGTAACTCCAAACATGGGGTGTTATCACTGCTAGAAGCAGACACTGCCTGTGCAAACGTGCTGCTAACTTCAGACAGTGCAGTTAGTTAGAAGAACTGAGCTGAAAAGTAAAATCACTGAAAGGAATTAGTTCTGTTCTCACTCAGATCAGGACACCTTGGCATTCTTGGTTCTACTGGAGGAGTTAAACTACCATCTTGAATGACATGCCCTGAGTGGACATAAGAGTCCTGGTGCTGGCACATCTACTCCTGCTCTTAGCATTATTGCCTGCTCACCAGTGACACCCTGAAGAGGATTAATCATCATGCCATTTGAGCACATCACTATGCCAGCAAACTGCATCTCATATTCTGCCCAAACCCACTATTGTAGAAAATGAGCAGAGTAGCCCCTGGAAATACATAAATTGAGAGTCTACTGGGGAGCTGAGAGAAACCAGGCTTTCACTGTCCCACAGCAGTAGATATTTGGTTGCTCTGTATAACATTTCTCAGAACTTTATTATTCAAAGGGGCCAAGTGAATGGTGTTTGGTTTTGCATCCCACAAATGTGAAAGAAGCACGTAGATAGTAAGATAGTATGTAGTACCTACATGTAAGCATGTAGATAGTAAGCCATCCTTATGAGACTTGCTTTTTCGCTCGAGGTAAGAGAGCACACAGCAGCAGTAGCATAGGGATAAGCAGATGCATAGGAACTATACACCTATACATTCCTATAGATAATAGGAACTATTTCACCAGTACAATGAGCTGAAATTTCAAACTGGTATAGTAAATAGAGCACATGTATATTAATACATAAGTAACCTCTGCTGCCACCTAGCCAATAATCGAGGTAGCTACTGCAAGCTTCATCTCTGGTAACAAGCCTTCCTTTCATCACATTTGGCAGAATATTGTAATAATTATAGGTGTTTTCCAGAGCTCTAGATCATGAGCGTGAGTTTGAAACAACCAAATGATCACATAGGAAATATTATAGTTCCATGGTTCTCTATATACTCTCCCATCCCACAGTTTCTGGTCCAGGTGGGTGGCCTTCATCTGAAGCACAGTTGGAGGGGTAGCACAGGGGATAACTCCTTGACACATATATTTTCTTCCACGAAGGAGCCCAGTTATCTAGTCTACCTAGCAAAGGCTGTGGTCTCTGACGCTGATGTTTCCATTTCTACGCTCGTACTTCTCTGATAGACACAAAGTACTAAGCATCTGTTAGCTTAGAAGAGAACAGTCTTGCCTTTTCAATGTGTAGAAGAAAACAGCCACCTAGAATCCAGCCTGAGTATTGCAGGTCCAGCTTTTCAAATGCATACAGAATCACAGTGAAAAAATGGATATTTAACATTACAACTAGCTTTGTACTGGTTTATTCTATCCTTCTTAAAATTATGTTTTTGACATACCACTGTAGAGAAGTGTCTTATGTTCTTTGAAAAAAAAACAAACCCAAACAACCCACAGGCTTTTTGAAGCACCCATCATCAAATCCTCATAAATATCCTAGAAAGCAGCTGGGCAAGACATCCCCAGCTTGATCTTTATCAGACTGATAAGCTGTTTTTTTAAAAACTCTAATGCAAATTATTTCCAGGGCCTCCAGTGTAGGTCAGGAGCCTTTCAAAACTCGATTAAAACATTCTATTTCCCCATTGACTTGAGGATAACAAATGGATGAAAGTCTGCATGTAATGTTTCCTCTCTTAAACAATCCTTTAAATTCCAGATATGTAAGTGGAGGTCTAGAGCACAGCATAGGAGGATGGGCAAGCAACTGGGTTAAGGCAGGTCAAGGTATCTCAGTTTAAAAAGACATGAAGCACATAGCACAGTCCTTAATGGTATTATTGCCATGCCCTAACAGTACCATGCCCCACCAGCAGTATATTTGCATGAAGAGAACTGGAATTATTTTCTTCCAGCTCCAAACGCCTGCCTTTAGTGCCTTCTTGCCCTTCATCACACAACTGCACAGACTGCTTGTTTGTGTGCAGTGGTAACGATGCAGTGTGTCCTAGGGTTCTGAGTTCTGTCCTTCCTTTGTTCTCTCCTTGACTTCACATCACCTCCATAGCTAACATCAGGAACAGGAATCTACTCATTCTTTCAGAAAACCACAACTGTTCCTGGCTGGTTGGTGAAATAATCGATGATGGCACGAATGCAGCTTCGAGGATTGGCCTCCCAAAGGCCAAAGGCCATCCTTGAGGAATACCTCCCAAAGGACATCAATAGTCCTTTCTCATGAACACTCGGGCAAAGGATTTGCCAAAGAATTACTGCACTGTGAAGCTTTCCATCATTTTGCCATATTTCTGAAAAGCAAAAAGGACAGTGCTTTCTATAGGGAACTCCCCTGTACTTGGCAGTAAATATTTCCAAGTCTCTGATTTGAACAGCATCCTAGTTCGTGCAGTGGATTAACTGACTAATGTTTCATTAAAATCTATTAGAACCACTGGATGAGAAGTACTGCCAATCGCATCTACTACGAGTTGCTCATCAACTCATTCTGGGCAGAAAAGAAGGGTAAGTCAGATCAGTCTGCCCTGTTTTGCCCTATTAGACAGCCCTCTAATTAGACGTGAATATGCCTCCAGTGATCCAGGATGTGTTGCCAAAGGTGCATGAGTCAGGTACATAAGCTCAGATCACTCAAGGTATCTGGGGAGCTTACTGCCTCCAGATCTGGGCCTCAGCCTGTTGTTTGAAGCATCTAGAATTACTTGAACTCTGATGGTAAGGTCTGAATGAGGTAAGTGTTGAGCTTTAATAGTCAGTATTTTCCTTGCTTCAGAACTGATCAGCTTTTCCCACAGCTAGCTTACTGCCCCAAAATAACAGTGATATATTTGCACCAGCTTGGAATCCCAAGAAGTAAGCTCTAAAAAGGAACATAAAGTGTTGATTGAACCTTTTGTTCAAAAGCTACACTATGGTCTCTGAAATACAATTCCATCACCTCTGAAATGAAAACTACCCTAGGAATGATTCAGTTGAAGAGTAGCCTTTTATTACACCCAAACTCTGACACGTCTTTGTGGCATAGATCCGTCTTTCCAGTGTCGTCTAAACATCATTAGACCAGAAGACAGCCTTTCAATTTCAGTTCATTAATTTTCTGTGCTGGAAAGCAATAGCTGGTGTTGCAAAATCCTTCAAATAAAACTTGCAAATGACACCCTTTTGCAATAAGAGGAAACCAGACAAGTTTCGCTTCATTGATCCACGCTGGTAGAAATGGCACTCAGGGTTTACAGATGGGAGTAAAAATGACTAGTTAATCGGTGCTTTCTTTAAGTTGTTATTGCTTAGTCATTATAGGATTCTGTGGGATGATGAAGCAAAGAAAATTCAGGGCAAATGGAAGAAGACGTGTTCACCAGAAAAAGCTTTCTGTGGGCATTTAACATATATTTTAAAGACAGCTAAGAAATTTTGCTTTCTCTCCTTTTGCCCTCAGTCTTACTTTGTCATACCTAGCAACAGCCAGCCACAATGACTTTATGATGTTTGTGTACTCTGAATTTATCCATGTAGAACAGAGGATTAGGTTTTAGACACCACAGCCAATACATTGGGCTGAACTGCTGAGCTAAGCTGTTCATCTCAAATATCTCCACATTATTTTCAAATGCTGACCAGTAACTCTGTTAAAAATCACTAGATACAAAATTAAGCTTTAAGGATGGCATGAGCTAAAAACACAGGCACAGGCAGGTCAATAAATTGGGAGCACGGCCAGATGTTAGCTAACTACTGTACCTTTGCCACCGACAGCCCTCAGCAATTTGCAGCCCCATCACAGTAAATGTTTTACTTTGTCTGAAATAATGAGATGGAGACGGAAAAAGGCCTGATTTTTCATTCTGTCTGCTGCTAATGTGAAATAAGGAATTTGGCTGGTGGGAATTAGTGTTTACACAGATCGTTAACTAAGAAAAGTGCTAATTAGAAATCCTTTTAAACTTGATCTCTGTAATGATAAAATGCAAACACTTGCTGCATTTTATTCGCTTAAAGCTTACTGAGTCCATACGAACGTCTGGTCATGGCAGAAGCTGCACGATGTTGATGATAAGGTGCTACCAATTCTTTGCAACTTTCATGTATTGTACACTTGTCAGTAGTAAGTGGAACTTTTATATTAAAGCAGGTGTTAGCTTCTGATAGGGATGAAAATATTGTTTACCCTTCCCAAAACAATTTCATTTGCTCTTTAAATAAATAATTCATTTTCTGAGAATTTTAAATTAAATCTGTTCTCTTTCAAATAGCAAATTTAAGAAATGAAAAAAATAAATAAATCGGACAGAGCCTTGGTTTCGCTGTCAGTTGCAGAAACAAAGATAGCAAAAATTCTTTCAACTTCCCATGTTGTTAAGACTCACTAAAATCTTCCACATAGGATACAGATGCAGACTTTGGGGGCAAGGAGACTGTCTGGTTTTGTGGTTACTCTGCAAAACTGCAGACTGTCCATCCAAGGAAGCTAAAGAATAATACCCCATCGAAGACAATTCCACAGAGGTAAGCTACATTTCACAATACTCTCCATATCGGTATTATCCTGGTAGGAAGGTGAAAGATGAGGTCCTGGCAGGCAGAGACTGCTGATGGCCTGTGCATGTCCATCACCTGGTTCTCACCATGTTTTTCCTAATAATAGCTGGGGCAACATCACTTGTAGGACACACTGTATGCTTTCAGGGCTAGATCTTGACGCCCTTCTGGAATAAGTAAGTTCCCAAATTGTCTACAGGAGTTTCTATAGGATGGCTGACCAAACTTTAGCTTGTGAACTCAACTCATTAGGTATCACAGTACCCAGCCTTCCCATATTCTTTCATTTCATATGGCACCTAGGAAATGGTGGTAGTGGGGTGCTGATGAGGGAGAGGACCCCATCTGCATAAATACTTTCCTTGGAACACTGTGCCAGGAGGTCACAGGCTGGGATGCTTGGCAGGAGTATCACAGATCACATGGACCAGCTGCATCTAGAAGAAAGGGCTGTCAGGAGAGAGGTGCTGGTCCTTCAAATGTGAAAGAACTGCTGCTGCTGCTGGGAGAGGCTGGCTGTGAATCTTAAATAGTAGTACCACACTCTACTGACACAGGCAGGGGTATGTGCTGGCCAGGAGGCAGTATTTCAGGAAACTGGGCTCCAGATTGAATTTTGGAGATGTAGAATAAGAAAAGCTTGTGAAGTAGTAATGATGCAAATGGGAAAGAGAAGCACAGGATGTTGGTCTTATCTGAGGTAAGGAGACAATAGTTAGACTTCAGGTTTATGGAAGAGTAAAGGATGATAGAAGAGTAAAGTGGATGATAAGGTAAGTCATGATGATGTTTTGGGATATAGTCCTAGGACTGGGAAGTTTAATCATGGCTGTCCTATCAAGCAGATTCTAGGCACAGGTATGACTGAGAAAGACATGCCAAACTAGGGCAGGAAATAGTCATTACTCCATGTACTTCTTTCCAAAACCTACTCATTGAACTAGATCTACTGGGGAGCGTACGTGCTCAGGGAAATAGACTGGAAAGAAAGGAGGGTGAATTAAATTTGAAGCAATAGTTCCAGTATAATATATATTGTTGTAATTTAGTTATTCTGCGATTAGACACTACCCTCAGAAAATTCACTTAAAAAACACCCGAACATGAGTTAATGAGAAGTAAGATGCCAATGCCAAAGAATTATGATTCTAGCCATTTAATTACTCCAATTCCAGTTCAGATTGCATGTATTTTTATTAATAATCTCTTCTCCTTTACAAAAATAAACAAGCACACCATGTCTTTCCACCACTCATTATCAATATTTTCAGTGCAAACTCTGACATTCATCACAGGTCTGTTTACCTTCCATGGTGTTAATGTTTGTTTTTAATGGATTAAAAACATTTTTATTTTTGCACCAGTAATGGTATAATGTTTCAGATTCCACTTATGTAGACTTTGCTTTGTTTGGCTGCTGAGAAAGGTAAGTGCTTAGTGCTCAGCACTACTATGCAAGACTCCCTTTCTTGACGGTGGTAGGAGCAAGAAGTGCTACAGAAGAAGGTATCCATGGAGGACTCTTCTAACCTTAGGGAAACTACTCCTTCAGTTCCAGAAGAAAGCAGGCAGTGATACAGGATTTGAAAATGCAGGAGAATGGGGTGGAGGTGGGAAGTTAGGCTTTCTGGAAGGGTGGGAAAATCTTTTGTTTGGATTTATTTCTTTAGGGAGAAGAATAACCTCTTTTGATCTGTTTTGGAAAGGGACAGGAATAAAGCCTGAGATACCTGAAATTGGACTTTTAGCTGACTGGCAGCACTGAACTGCTTCCAAAATTCAGTTACCTAGAGACAGTAGAACTACAATACCAAATGCAGAGGGAGTCTCTCTTTAAAGAGACTGTTGCACAGCATCCAGCTGGAATTTGGAAGTCATTTTACTGACAGATGATAATGGATTCATTTTGAGCTTTGCCAGGAATCCTTACACCATTGGCTATAGGGAAGAAAAAGCATTCTCCTTGCACATGCATGCACATGGGAGAGAGCAGACTATGAAAGCATCTTTTCAAAATTAAGTGCAGGGCCTTGTAAGTTTGTTTGGGGTTTTTTTGCCAGTAAAACAAAGTCGGTGGCGGCTCTTAAATTTAAACTTATTTGTATGTATAAAGGAAGTTTGATGTATTCTGTGTGTTACGCTTATGATAAACAACATTCATTTGTAAAAACAATAACTGGCCAGGCCAACACGAAACGCTGGAGCCAGAGGGAGAAGGGAATATCCATCACTGGCTTTGCTTTGGGCCACATTATTAGATGGACAGGCTTAAATAGATTTGGTTTATTGATTTGTGCATATAGTGGCCCAGCTTCACAGGGCTGGCCTTGCCATGTGGTGGATGGACAATTTCTCTGTTTTCTTTCCTTCTTACCACCATCCCTGCATGTTCTCACAGTTCAGCAAGCACCTAGCAACACTTACCTTACTAGGAAGGCCCATTACAATCTGAGGGGAAGAGTTTGTTTTATTGTTTCAGTGTGGTTAGAACTCAGCCTAATTAAGCAATTATTAACCTTTGGTGCTAGAAAAAATTGAAAGTGCAGCATGCCACAGTCAGAAGACAAGTTCATTTATATATTTACACTCAGCTTAACCTTTGTCCCTTTCAGGGCACTTACAATTTACTGATTTAGAAATAAGTTTTCTAGATCCTAAGGCCAGGAGAGGTATTTGGTCAATGTAGCCCATGTGGGAAGCTTTATGCAAATTATATAAACCAATTTAGAGACTGAGAAATAAATTATAAGGAATCATTTGGTGGCCAGAACAGCAACTGTAGGCAAAGACCTCCTACATCCAGCTTGGTATGTGACAGTTCAGGGAGGCTGTTGGAAACACATCCCATAGCTGCCAAATCTGTGTAACTTGTGTGACAGTTTTGTCCTGGGGGGTTGCAAACTTCAAGCAAATGCTATTCCCAGCCCAGATGCTGCAGTGCTATGAAACTGGAAAGGAAAGCAAAATGAGTTTTGTGTTCTTTCCCTTCTTCCTTTTTGAGGGGAAAAGGACCTAACAGAGCTCTCTTTTTCTCTCTATTTTTTTTTTTTTAAGTGTACTATTATTTTTTTTTTATATACTTTTCTTCTTTTAGAAATATAAGGAATATGGGGGATTGTTTTCCTTAGCTGTGCTGAAGTCCATGTTAGCTGGTATAGACAACCTTCTGGAAAATTTTCTAAAGCAGAAACAGCTTTCTGAAGCCATAATTCAGGAAGCCTCCCCATTTAAGAAACCTTTAAATCTTATAACAGCAATATAAAGCAATTAAGTGTGTTCTTAAGGACTCGGGCAAAGAGGACCCTTTGCTTACTTCCCAGCTGAAGGTGAGAAGTTGATGGTTCTTACTGAAAAGATCATTTTTCCCAAATATTTGTCAAGCGTTTAAAATAAGCACTTAAAAAAAAAAAAAAAAGCAAGCATGCTTAAAATTAATTCCCCTCTCAGTCAATCAGGCTTTAATTATTTAACATTAAAAACTTTTACTAGTTGTTTAGTCAACTGTAGTCTTTTAGGAAATATCAAGTAGAGAAGACATGACTTTTACACTGAGTAATGCCTTTCCAACCCCCCACACTTTACTGGGGAACATGTAACTACAAATGTTCTTTAAGTTACCCTAAAATAGAAGGCAACCAATGTTTCTTCTTCCTGAAGGAAGTAAAGAGGATATGTGATTTTTAAATACTCCTTCCGCATTATTATTGAAAGTGTGGGCACAAGAACATGTTATTGTGTCTAGCTACTCTGCAGTATTAACTGTGCACGCTTTCTTATCCTGCTGTGTAAATTCAGAATACACAGACTTGTTAGTCCCTCTCCCATGGAAAGGCAAGCTGCCTTTTATTTACTCAGACCATTATTCCGAATTGCAAGTGTATTGTAAATGCACGGCTTTGGTGACTCCACTCATGTATTCACAAAGGCTGACTTTCTGTTTTTTAGGTTGCCACTCTCCCTGAAATATCCTTATTGTCTACAAAGTCATCACAGATGGGCCCATTAACTCTTGCACTAATGGTAGACCTGGTTTTGTTACATGGAAACGTCAGGCTTACAACTGTGCATGCCTTTTTTGGGGCTGAAGAAAGTATCACAAACTGTGTATTGTCACCCTGGAGCCTTAATTTGCATATTCCTCTCATCCGTGGTTTATGGGTGTAGTTGAATTGCACTTCGTTTTGCCAATAACAAGTCTGAAGATCGCGGTAACTTCATCTTTTAGCTCTCAGAAGGAAGGTGAAGGTTTTCAGATGGCTCAGTGCCTACTGGGGGTTTCGCAGTCCAGGCCATTTGGAGGAAACAAAGGCTGTAGTTTCCCAATATTTTTCATTTGCTTCTTTTGTCTGTTGGAGGACTTAACCAAGAGCAATCTGGTTTACAGCGTAGCCTACAAGCCTCTTTGGCAGCACAGACAAACGGACAGGGTCAAGCAGCCAAACGAGAGATGTCTTCCGCTGACTTCACTACTGGAGAGGCTATTTTAGGGATATATTGTAGGGGCCTTTTTAATAGAAAATAAATATCATTTCTTTCTCTCCTTTATTTGGGAGAGTGGTGGAGGTAATTTTAAATGAGCTGGTATAAGCTCCTAGTGATAAGTTGTCCTACTTGAGCTTGACTCGCTATCTGCCACAGCATCCAACAACAATAAACAAGTTGCCCAGATGCATTTACTAAGACAGTAAGCAGCAGAGCAAAACAATTTCCTTCACATAATCCTTATTTTTCCAAACAAACACACAATAGATCTAGACAAGCCAGTTCATGGTTCTCTCAGCTATTGTTCATGTCTGCAGTGCTGTTTGTAGGCTGACATCAGTCTTGCTGGTTTTTAACCTTCCTAATGATCCTGATCATACAGATCCAGGTGTGGGCATGATTAAGCAGTCACCATCTCCCACGGATGTCGTGGCAGTGCATATTTCCAGCCATACCATCAGGATACGGATGCACAACCGTGTGCCATCGGTCCTCCTGAAGCTTACATCCAGTCCTGAAACCTGATCCATGGAAAATCAAAAGAGCGGTTCATAACAAAGGTATTTGGCACTATTATCTCTGCGTTCTGCCCCATACTTCTGTCCCGTTCTGCTGCATTAACTGGTGATCCTGCTTTTTTCCTCCTTCCTGTAACTGTCTCAGTGCTTCTCTGCACACCCAAGACTTTAATAAAGAACAAGCGTGCAGTGGGAATGTCACGCTGTTTCTGTGAACAATTGAAGTCGCTTTTTTGGGGAGGGGACAACAAAAGAAAATCTAAAAAAAAAGAAAAAAGAAAAGAAAAATGGACACCGGCCAAAAAATGGGTCGAGAGAAAATGTTTATGGGTGTTGGCAAATCTACCGTGCAGCTTTCCCATCTTATAAACTACATCACTGTCTGCAAACCCAGGGAAAAATACCCCTTTTGCAAACTAAGATGTTACGAGACTTGCCTGTTATGTCCCCTGTGAACCTGACCTCCTACTTTTCCACCAAAACCATGCAATTAAAGGTGTTTTATCCGGCGTGTGCACCAGGTCAGGATCATCCCAGAACGAAATTCTGACTAAAGCAGTAACGTGATGCACAGCACGGCTTGAAGGCTCCGACAGAATGAAAAGAGAAGATTTGGAGGCTGCGAGCAACCCTGGTCCGTATAAGGGGCTGGGGGGAAGGGCAGCATGTGGTTTGGGATATTTTCACCAAATGTTAAATCACACAGAATATTTCACTCGTCTCCAGCGTGAGATCACAACATGACTCCTCCGTAATGAATTCTTTATCTTGGCAGCTCTCCTGCTTTCTCCCAACTGTGCCTCCCTCTCCCCTTCTGGTCCCAGTGCCGTAACATAT
>WUAM01000292.1:1120024-1157777 GCA_024336885.1 Actenoides hombroni
CCCGGGGTCAACAACAGCTGGGAGGCCGGGCTTGTGGCCGCACCCCCGGAGGGGGGGAAGGCAGCCGAGGGACGGGGCAGGGGCCGCCCGGGGCTTGATTGGAGGGGGGGTGGGTGGACGGACGTGGCCGGGGACAGCAGGCCTGAGGCGGCCTTCGCTGCTCCTCAGGCCCGGTTGTCGACGTGTCCCTGCCGGGGACTCTGCAGGGTCGCCCTGAGGAGGGACCGTGACTCGGCCCGGCGTGCGGCGGAGCTGCCCCCTCTCTGCCCCCCTCACCCAGCACCGGCCCAGCGGGTTTCTTGCTTTTCCTCCTCGGCACTTCTCTTTCTGGGGCTCTGGGTGCCAAGTTTCGGCTCGGAGTGAACTTTTTATAAACTGCTGAACAACGAGGTTTGATGGAGGTGCTGACACAGCATTAACTGTAGCGTTGAAAATGCGAGGCTGTAATTTCCCTGCTCGACTTGCGTGCGGCTAAAAAGGCACTTTTACTTTTTTTTTTTTTCCCTTTCCTTTTCTCTTACAGCGTCTGAGGATCTCAAGGCGTGTTTAGGTTTCCAGGTTCTGTGTAAGCAAGGTTATTCTAATAAATCTTCCACTTGCGAGAGAGAATTTGGTTTTAAAGTAGGTTGTAGCAGTTGAGCAAACAATAATATTCCTCTAGCGTGTGTTTATCTAGCGCCGCTTCTGCAAGGGAGATAAATGACTTCCGTGGCTTCCTGTTGTGTCCTGTTACAAAAAAACAAGTGTGGTTTTTTTGTTGTTGTTGCTTTGTTTTGGGCTGGTGGTTTGTTTTTTTTTTTTTATCGTGCAGCTCTGGGTAAGTATTGAGGACTTGGGGAGCCAGGAGGAGGTTTTTAAACTGGCTACTCAGTTTTTCCAAAAATGCCACAGATGACCAAAAAAAAAATAAATCTCCTAAATACTTTTGTTTGCTAGTAACCATATAATACAAGCTTAGCCAACACAAAATCACCTTTTCAAGTAAGCTGCTCAACTAAGGCCGTTTCCCAGCTTTCCCTTCAATGTAGATTTTTCAGTAGAGCTCAAAGGTGCTTGAGCCCCTTCTTGCTTGGAAACTCCTACTCTAGGACGAGCTCCCTGAGGTTCAGTTTCCACCACCTACTCAGTTCCTGACCTTTCTCTCCTCCTTGGTGGCAATTAGCAATTTTTTTTTACTTTTATTGTGGTGTTTATTGTGATGGTGGATGTTATCCAGTGAATTCACTGACCAAAGTGGTTTGTTTACTCTCCTGCTTCTACGTGCAGTTTATTACATTTGTTAAATGCAAACCATTATATTGAAGGTGTTGCAAAAGCTAGGAAATAAAACGCTCAAAAATTAGGAAGTGCCAGAATTAGGATTATTCAGGACCACACATTGAGGCGGCTGGAAAGAAATGTCGAATACGTTCACTGAATGGGGCAGGAATTCTGTAAGAAAAAAAAAGTGATCACCTAATTAAAGATTATTGTAATGCCTGTACTCTTGGTTCCTTAGTTCTGGTATCGTCCAACTGTTTTCTGTTCCAGTTAAGCTAAGTCTACTTTCTCCGTCTCTCTGTTAGCAAGCAGAGACTTGGGAACATGGGAAAAACTGTTTCCTTACTGCAGTCAGCTCGAAGTCAGGCTTCTGTGGTGCTGGGCAGCTGCTGGAATTTCTTAGTGCAGGAAAATTCCTACTCCTCTCTTATCGGTAGGAGCTCACTCGGTGCAAAACTGCCAGATTGCAACAAATCCGAGCGTGTGTGAATCCAGATCCATCAAGTAGGGGTGTGCCGAATGTAAATAAACGTGTGCTGTAAAAGCACATCTTTGACAGAAGGAGGGCTGTGCAGCCCAGTGCAGTTCCTGCCTCTTGAACATGGAGGAAATTGAATATCTTAATTACTTAATCACATCGGGGGGGGTGTGTGTGTGGGGGTGTGTGTGTTACCAAAGGTGATTTTCAAAACTCAAATCTCATGCTGCAAATAGTCTAACCACACTATTCCCCCCCCCCCCCCCTTGGTAATTTTATAGCATGCAAGATTGAAACTTGAATATATAAAGGTCAGGAACTGAACTGAAAGCAGCCTGTTGAGCAACTTTAATTGTAGGCTTCACCAGACAGTGCACAAAGTTATTTCTTACTCCTCCTCGTTAGTTTATGTACTATATGAATCTGAAATTACGTGGGACGTTACAGAAACAACTGTCAATTACTTCTCTCCTCGTAATTCGTGTATAAGGACTTTTTACATCTTTTAGGTGTAAAATGTAGAGATTTTCCATCAATTTAAAGAATATTCTTTCCCTTTAGTGGAGTCAAAGGGAAATTACTAACCTGGGTTTAAATTGTACCAGGTAGACTGAGCAACGAAATGTCACACTTTAATGTGTGTTTATGACTTACAATATTTTATTAGTCTGCTCTATGGAAAGGGGTAATTTTACCAGTGGTGTTAAGGCTTTTATGGACAGCTATGCTACCCGAGATATGTTTTTAAAAGGTATTTACTTACCAAATAATTGATTTCACTAAATGCACTGTAGAAACTGACAGACAAAAACATGTACAGAGGAAATAGAGATTCTGTGTAGGAAACTATAAGGTGATGCTCTGCATTTTTTCCTGTTTCCAGTGTGCTACACGGGAGAACACGGACTGGCAAGTTGTATTTGCCTCAAGATATTTATCAAGATACTTTGATGGGTTTCACTGCAGAATTAAATGACAACATTTAAATTAAGATTCTTAATTTTACACTTTGCGTGCTTTTAAGTAAAGGACAGTATTTGCTAAGTGAAAGGTGAATTCTGTGCAAATACAGCCCTTAGTTAAAGTAACTTAGCATCGATACGTTCTTAATAGCTAGTGTAACTAAGCATAGCAACTGGGAGCCGTGTTCTGCTCTGACTTTCCATCTGTGTGGTTTCTCTCATTTTACTGGCATTTTAGGGCCTGAAAATAGAACTGAAATTAGACCTGC
Source organism: Actenoides hombroni (assembly GCA_024336885.1). NCBI lineage: Eukaryota > Metazoa > Chordata > Aves > Coraciiformes > Alcedinidae > Actenoides > Actenoides hombroni. Next base: position 1,122,994 of record WUAM01000292.1, read on the forward strand.
AACTATGAAAAACGTTCTGAATCGGATGCCTCCCCTTTTGATTACTATGCATACGTACTGCTTCCTCTCTGGAGGGGAATGAACATTCAGCTGAGCTCTGACACCCTTTAACTTGCCCAGGTTACACGGCAAAAGTTCAGGCTTTGCGAATCAGAATCCGTGAGTACTATGGGTGTGTGTCAGTCAGCAGATAATGCAAGTGGACTTGCAGATTTCTTAGCAGTGATGCCCTACACAGTCACTGTGTCAGGGCTCCGAAACTGCTGATGAGCAATGGTTCCCAGTAATGTCAGCTGTATTTACTCATTTACAAGGTCTATCCTTCCTGAAAGCAAAGAGTGCTAGAGGTAATATCGCTCCAAGTATTCATAAATCACTAATAAATCTGATTATTTTTGATGCATTAGTTAAAAATTGGAGATTAAACAGCTCTTGAAGTTTTAAGTTTTCCAAGCTTTAGCCATTAAAGTTTGAAATTGCGCTGTAATTAAATGAACCTCCTAGCTGTGGCCCTTATGAAAAGAAAAACAGGAAAAAAAAAACCCAGACAAAACCCTTCCATTAAATGCCACAAGAATAAGTAACGCTGCAAAATGATGGATACTCAGACTGCCTGGCAATGAGGGTTGGGGTATGTGCGAGATGCCTATTTGATGCTTTTCCTGGCCATAGAGCTCAGAAAATACACAATATACCTGCCTTGTTCACGTGTCTTCTCTAGAACAAGCTGCCCTTTTACGTCTAGGAACTGAAGCAGAGAGAAAAAGATACGTTTAAAAAGGAAGCAAATTTTGGTGAGCTACCTCTGCTTTTTTCTTCGATAGGAAATGCAGTTAGAGGTTTGTTTTAACATGCCTGCGCTATTCCCATACTGCTGTGACAAACAAGACGTGTAGGCTGCGTGTTCTGGTTTTTAATGATTGGGGAAAAAAAAAATCACATTACGGAGGGACACAGTGGAGGCTTGAGGAAAAAAAAAAATATAGATCAGGAAGTGAGACACCTTCTGTGTTCTGTGGAAACAAGCGTTTCGGAAACCTGCTCGCTGTTTACACGGAGCATTCAGCGTCGCTGGGATTGGAGCCTCTTCACCTGAGGGACATGCAAGCTTCCCACATAGATGGTCATTGCTAACGCTGAGCGAGACTTGGATGCGTTTCAACTCTTGACTGATATGGCCAAGAGCTTTAAAAGGGGGGGGAGGATAGACAGTGTCACTTCTGAAAATGATTGTCACTGGATGTTTCCCCGTGAGAGTGGTCTGGCATCCCCCGAATTGGAGCTTCTTTCAGATCATTTAAGGAGTGTTCAGTTCCCGGTACCACAGGGAACAGGCTGCCCCGAGAGGTTGTGGAGTCTCTTTAGAGACTTTCAAACCCCACCTGGATCTGATCCTGTGTGGGCTGCCCTGGGTGATCCTGCTCTGGCAGGGGGGTTGGACTCCATGAACTCCAGAGGACCCTTCCAACCCCTACCATTCCAGGATTCTATTTTACATTCATGTTTGAATCAGCGTTGTTGATTCTGTGGGCTATCTACTCCCTATCTGTGTTCCCAGTATGTAGTGCTTCTGTTACACTCTCCCTGGCAGCCCTCCCTACTCCGTTTCCATGCTTTTCCAGTAGTTACTTTTATGGTTTTCTCTATCCTGTTCTTTAAGCTGGGAACCTCTATCGATGTAGCCTCAGGGTCACTAATCTATCCTCTTTCAGATCCTTTCTCAGGTCTCACTTCTACAATAACATTTGAAAGAATTAAACTAAGTAGAGGAGCAGTTGTATATTGAGGGAGAAAATATTTTTAAAGTAACCATATACATTTTACTACTTTTCCTTCTCATTTTTATGTTGTAATTTTAGGTGGTGAGCTGTAGAAGCAGGGTCTGTTTCTTTTCTGTCCTTTCAGTGCCTTGAACATTAAGGATACCGTTACAGTATTGATAATATAAGAGCAATATTGCAAAAAATAATGGGTTTTTAAGGTCAGAAAAGAGCACAGTCAGTTAAACACCTTAAACTATGTACTAATGCTGCACATTGACTGTCATTCACTGCACATTCACTTCAGTCGCTGTTTTCAACGTTCAGCGCTTCTGAAAAACGATCTTCAAGGGCTTCAAAATTGGTCAGTCTAGAAATAGATGACATCTTACTAAAAACTCGGGGGAACTTTGGATCATTATTCGCTGGTAAGTGTGTGTAGCTATTTCTGGTATTAATTTACCTCAAATTCCCAGGTATTGCACCTTTTTTTTTTTCCTGCATTTTGCAGCTAGGGAGGTATTGGCTCCTTTAACACCGTATATAGATATTTACACAAAAGACCTTGTATCAAGGTCATCTACTTCTGTAGCTATAAGTTAGATGAGGGTATAATTTTCATTAGCAGTTATCTTGTACAGGTTCATTCCATGTGTTTTATTTTCAATATGTTAAGCAGTGTTTTGCCTACGCTGTCAGTGTTCTCTTAGCTGTTTTGTGGAGCAGCTTTAGCAGCTTATTTCTTTGAAGCAGAGAATTGAGTGGGTGGGGAAAGATGTGGCACAGTGATGGCAAGGGCATACCTATTGATAAGGGCTTGCATTTGTCTGAGGATGTGGGAAGCGTTAGGAGAAGTGATGGAACTCAAATGAGCAGCAGAGAGTGGGAATGGAAGGAGAGGTGAGCTAGGCAAAGTTGTGACCGAGGGGTGGAAAGATCAAGAAGAGACAGGAAGACAGGTTTCACAGACACCATTGTTGCAGGATGATGTTAATCGGTGCTAAGCAAGTTTAATTTGTGGGCACCAAGATACCAGCATGTTTTAAGGAGCGACTGAAGAAGGCATGAGGCAGAGATTTTAGGTTTCTGATGAAGATTTCTGTACGTATCTGAAAAACTGGAGGAAGTTGTGGGAGCAGCCTCTGTATCATTGCTGGAGCATTCTCCTAGCACCTAGAGTAGAAGCTGACATTCCCAAGTCTTGCCTTACTTCTGTCAGCATCTGTCTGTGATATGTAAGAGGCCTCATTCCCTTCTTTTGGTGGTCCTCACTGAAGAGTAGTGGTATTAGTTGCTCCATTAACTCACGGCACAGAAAGATGGTTGGTTCTCAAGGCTCTGTCTCTGCTGGTGAGCCCTGGGAACACCAGGACACTGCCACATGAGGACATTTCAGCCTCAGTTCTGAAAGAATATTACACGTTTGCACACAAGTATGGACATCTAAATGCTCTCTGCTCAAAAAATGGTAGAGTTTTTGTGTCCCTGCTCTTGGTAGCTGTATTCTACCTTGAATTCAAATGAACTGCAACTCCTGTGTATGTGTTTTGATGGCAATGTTGGAGTACCTCGCTCCTTCATAGTGCTGTGCACTGGTAGCTATCTTTGCAACTTTAGGCAGGAGAAGGTATCGTCCCCTGTCCCTGTTCTCCCCAACTAGAAGGTGGAAAAAAACTTTTCAGACACTCTCATAAATTCCATGGTGTTTGCATGCTCGTCGAGCATCCGTGATATGCTTGCACTCTCCTGCATTTTGTAATTTGAAAAACTTAATATTTATTTTGTGTTGCTATAGAACCTCGAGGAAGTTTATGACACGTGGAACTGTGGGGGCCTTTTTGGATTAGGTGTCTGCTCTGCAGCTACTTGCAGTTTCAGAAGGCTACACTTAGTGACCTGCGTGGTATTTCTGTCTTCTTTGTTTCTCTGAATATTCTGTGTTTAAAAAATGTGGGCATGTATGTATAATTATGTTTTTCCATATTCATGTGATGTTATGGTTTGTTACCTTAAGAGCGTGACAAACTCTTTCCCTCCATGCAAGCATTTACTAGTTTGAAACTTAGCTCGACTGTTGCTTTCTCCCATCCCAAGTCATCAGTGACTCAAACTGCAAACACTTAGGTGGGCTTTTTTTCAGCTAAGAGAAGGAACAAATGAAGAGGGCTACAGTAAAACTGGAAAAACAAACTTCTTTTACCATTTACATCTAATTTTTGTAGGGTTTTTTTTTAATGGTCCTTTCCCTCATTTTACCATCAACTCAGGCTTTGCTCCTCTTTTCCACGAGGACTTTGTACATAATGTACACATAGAAAAATACTTCCATCAAAATCCTAAGGTTAGCACCCTCTCTTAAATTTAAATCTTTCCCTTTAAAATCTTTCCCTGCTGTGCTGCATATGAGACTGTTACCTGACTCTGCTTAGCCTCCTCCCAGTTAGTGCAACAGTCTTGGGACTACCTTGATCTTACTGAAGCTCATTCCATATTTACCTTTATGTAGCTTTATTGATATCCTTGCAGTGTACACAATGAAGATGAGCAATGAAAGAAATAATGTGGTGATTCCTGAAGAGCACGACCATTGGAAGTGCTTATGGCTAGCATGCACCACTGATGCTGATAGAGAATATTCTGGAGTGAGATGTAGATGTGCAAGAGATAGGGATTCCAGTAGGTTAAAGCACAAGAAAGAAATAAGAGTAACGAGTAAAAGTTGATTAAATGACATACTTTTGAAGCTGTTGTGTATGTATATCACTAAATAACGTGTTCCAGCTTTCTCTTGTTCTGCATTTCTTTAATGCTGAAATCAGGTGTTGTTTTTCACAGCAATATGTGTATTTTACTGCATGTGTTTGAAAACTGCTAGTGTTCTTCATTTGCCAATGTTGTAGTGAAACTTGCCATTGATAAATAATTTTTCCTAATTCAGAATACTTAGTGAAACCGTGTAAGGACCATGGTATGCATAAATACACCCTCATAAAACATCATACAAATAATGCTGCAGTTTTCAGAAAACAGTATCTGGCCATCAGCTAATTCCTGAGATGAGGGAGATTGGAACGTCTTGAACTCTTTCTGCAGCAAATAATCACAACACCACGTGCGTTCAATGGCAGTAACACGTACCTTCAGAGTTCACTTCTTGTTTGCTTACTGAGCTGTTGGATCCGCGAGCCAGCTTGAAAGGTTCCTTTTATCTTTGTGGGATGCTAATGCAGAGGAGGTCTGTGGAGGCGGTTGGGAAGCGTTCGTGTTTCCCAAAGGATAATGCTGCCACCTGATGGCAATGAGAATTGGGATGGGCTTTGCCAGGTTGTATACGGTTTATTTCAGTGTGACTAATACAATAACGTTCAATTTGTCTTAAAGGGAGTACCCATCTCTACCGGGTTACTCCTTGAGGCTGCAGAGAGGCGCTTTTGTTCGCTTACGTTTTTAATACCTGAAATGTTTTCTTTTGGAGAGTAGGACGACTGGAAGCCTAGCATCGCTTTCCTTGTCGGGTCCCAAATTGAGGATGAACTCCACACCAAAGCCCTGTCTCTCGCTGTGCAGGTGCCACAGCGGAAGCTCTTCAGCGTGGTAACACGTGAGGACATTTTCCGACAGGTATTCCAAGAAAGGAACTTTTCATAACAAAGCAAACCCTAGATCTCACTCCTAGGTACTAACTTCTTTGATCTGTGGTAACTGCACCTTTCGTATTGAGTTGAATTACTCTGTGGAAGGTTTAAAAAGTACACGAATTTATGGGGGGGGAAAAAGATGGAAATGACACTAATTCATGGGAAAAAGGTGGAAAAAAGCTTACTGTATAAGCTGGTCTGCTCCCTGTAAACAGTGAGGGTTTGTTACAGACTTTTCTTCGAGGTGCTGCTGACAAAAACTCCCTCCCTAAAGTACAGGGGCACCATAAGATGATTCCTCACTCTTTTGGATTGTGAGTGTCGTGTTTGCAGCAGGGAATCATGGGTAAAATAATTTGTATACACTTAAAATCTTCTCACAGTAGAATGCTCTCTTTCCTTGCAGATCAGAGAATCTGGGAATCAAAAGGGAAAAAAGGTTAAGGATGTGCCTGCGTACTATGAGGTAGGTTAAAACATGTATTGCAGAGTCAGTGATCTTTTACTCTGAAGTAAATACAGCTGTGTTATGCATACCTGAGTAAATACAAATCTCTTGGATGTAGCTGGTAAAAACTCAACAATTTAGGTACTTGAACTCCTTTCTTTTTGTGATACCATGAGTGTTCTGTTAGGAATGTGTGTCTTTTTAGGGACATGAATTTTATTGTGTTATGTGGTTGTATTTTGATGGTGGTGTCACAAAATGACAAAAAAACAATAAATGATGAGACTGCTCTCTCAGATCCTCCTGGTAATTCAGAGTCTTATACCTTCATTTATGGGAATGCAGTCCCATAAACACCAGCACACAGTGTAGTATCCAGTATAGTCTTAGTTTGATGTTAAATTCTAACCTGATTCATCTAGTGGGGTATGTCCGTGGGGTTAGGAAACGTGCTTAGTACAAAGAGTACTTCCTCCTACCTTGTTAATGTTTTACTTACAGCTTGTAAGAGGCTATAAAATCCTGTGATTAATTAGAAGATTGTTTAAAATTTTCTCAGGTAGAGTTTTACGGCCCTACAGACCTGGAGCATAAAAAATTTTGGATCCCTCTAAAAAGATCTTGTTTGCATTTTAGTCCTGCAATGACTAATAAACTTTTTATGTGTCTCAGGTTTTGGTGGACTCTATAACAGGTCTTTTTAGCTGCAGTCTGTTTTTCAGTAATGTCAGACTACTATCCAAACAAGTCCCTTTGGAATTATTTAACCCTGACATGACTGTGAATTTTATGCAATTAACCCTCTTCATTTAGGACTAGCCTCCCAGGCAAACTCACCCTTATATTACCTGGTATGTAAAACCTCTTCAGTCCTACTGACAGAAGGATTTTGAAGTCTAGCTCCAAGCAGAAGCTATGTATGATACCTGTGTTTTATTACTAAGAGCAATTTTCCCTGTGAAGTGGATACTTATTAAATTCCATCTGTCAGTGCTGTGTCTCATTAGCTACTTATTTGACTCCTCAAAGACATTTTTTTTCCCCTCTTCTCCTTTAAGAGAGAATATAAAATGCCTGTTCTGACCTTTTGCTTGGACTCAGTTTCCGTTGTGGCTGTAGCAAATTAAAAGATTGATCACATTGCCACAAGCGTTAAAATCCTGCCTCTCAGTAGAATTTGCTTCTGGGTTCTTGTAAAAGTCCACGTGTAGTTTGTGCATTCAGACCTTTCACTGCAGCAAGGATAAACAGTTACAAGGTTAGCACAGAACACAGGGTTGTGAAATGTTCTTCTGAGAGGAGCATTTCTGTCTTCACTGCATACAGTTCTCTGTGGTAGGATTTAACACACTGGCATTTCTACAAGCACGTTATTAATTTCTAGGGAGGCTGTAAATGAGGTTCCTGACATTTAATGGTCTTTGAACATATGACGTGTGCATGTGTGCGAATTTGGGACTGATGACATGCATAGTAATGTGGTTATTAATGGTATTAATAGTATCATTGTTACCCATGCCCTTGGTCTAGTGAAATGCAGGGGTTTTTAATAAATTTCGGTGCAGCAGTCTGCAGTGCCTACAAGTCAAGAAGCTTTAATAGACTGCTCTTGGTATATTGCAAGCTGGGGAGAAGTACCATGGTGAGAAAAGATTATAAAAGAAGATGGAGCCCCGTGTGACCACTTCATGTGAGAAGACTAGTAGATAGATTGCATTGATGAAAAGGGACAGTTGAAAAAGGGACATGGCTACGAGCAGCGATGGGAGAGAGAGGGAACAATTTTGTTGTTCTCTGAGATAAGTTGAGATGCTGGTGATAAAGGGTTGTGGAAAGATGAAAAAAAAAAAAAGCACATATGGCAGAGATGAGAGCAGTTTTGTTTGGATGTGTATCCCAGAATGCTGCCTTCAAAATGTGTCCATGTGCTTGTGAAGCCAGCAAAACTGACGTCTGGAACAGCAGCATCCTTCCACACTGCTCTGACTCATCTCCAAGACAAGCCATCCTGTGTAACCAGAAAGGCTTAATCACAATTAAAAATATTAATCTTTATTCCACTGCCTGTCCAGAATTAATGTATTAATTCTGGTTTCTCACAGCAAGGCTCCTACCTATAGCTGTCAAACTGAAAAATATAATCAGATCAGGTGCCAAATCTGAATCGTGTCTCATTCTCATCCTGGAATTCTGTGAAACTGGAGCAGAAAAAATCAGTTGTAAATAAGTATTTCCCAGCTGTTTACCACTGGGTAGATAACTAACTTCACTGGAATCCCCTGCATTTTGAGAATGGGAGGCAGCATGAGCAATGCACACTGCACTCTGGAAATCCTTGTTATCCTTATGTTTCCTTGAGCACAGGTACAGGTGAACAGAAGTTAGAAAAGCAGAATTAAGCAAACCTCAGGAGTAAATTCATCTTCTGCTAGGCTCTGTATAGTATGCTGTGCAAGAGTGGAAGCATACTTGAAGTAGAAAAGATGGACATAACCCAGGGGAAGAGGCCATTACGTGAGTGAAGTCTGATAGCAGTAAATCCCCTGGCTTGCAGGAGGTGGCTGGAGAAGGCATTTGTATGGTAAAGGTAAATGGACTATCTGGATTTTTGGACCCCAAATGTAGTGGAAGTGTCTGGTGCAGTTCAAAGGAAAGTTTCCTGCAAGTGATTTTTGTTATTTTTATCCTGCACCCTGTCTTTAATGATGTCTTTTTTTTCCCTCCCCTTTATCTTTCCTTCTTCTGCCAAACACAGAGCTTTGAAGAGGTTTACTTCTCTCTTCATCCCTAGTAAAGTTGACTCTTTGTGTTGTTCTCAATCTAGACTGGGAAGGGCTTTGGTAACTGCCTAGTATTTTAGGTTTCCATTCTTACAGTTTACACTGTTCTGGTTTACAAGAGGATTTAAATGGGGGTTAACATCACTTCTGTGAGACCTAACTTTTCTGGTCAGGAGTGAAAGCTTCAGACTTGTTTTTCAAATGTAAATATGATCTGTTTTCCAAGAGACCATAGTGAATGCTACATAAATAAATAAATAAATAAACATATATTTGCACAAAATAAGATAAATAAATTGTTTGGGGGTTTTTGGATTTTTTTTTACGAGAAAGGCTACTGACAAAATTTCCAAACATTGTAGCCCAAGAGGTGAATTTCTTAGCAGTGTTGCTATCATCAGTTTGGTGTGTGTTTTGTGAAATCAGTAGATAGATCTGATTGGCAGAAGGGACTGTTGTGGCTTGTAGCACAATCATAGTTGTGTTGTTGGGAATTTTTTTTTTCACAAATAATGTATGTGTTGAAATTTTTAAAATCAGGATTGGATGGGGTTTTTTTTCTAAATGATGGAAAACAATTAAGAATCTGTTACAACTTAATTTGTTTCTGGGGAGGACCTTTCCTGATAAAAGTTACTTCTAGTTTCAATTTAAATGTACATTTCAATGGTGGGCTTACCACCACGTTTGCTAAATTAAAATCTTGCAATTAATCTTCTCTGTCTATAAATTTTGAGATTGTCTCTTAATTTTTCCTCTTTTTTTAACAACATGTAATAAATTGCTGTATGGGTTGTTTTTTCAATTGTTTAATAGTTTCTGTCAATCTTCTCTACCAAACATTTACAGTTCACTATTTTTATTTAATTGTGGACACTGAATGGACTTAGTATTTTTGTTAAATACATATCAAATAATGTATGTACTCCTGTTTGAGAGCTCATATAAAAATCTGAAGATTGCATTGAGTTATCTTGGCTGTTGCCTCGCACTGAGAGCTAATTTTGGATTGGTTGGTTCACCCTCAACCAATGAGTGCTTCCCAAAGTTACCACTTTACAGGTTCTTCATTCTGTGAATTTGTTCTGTTTTCTTTCCTCTGAGATGTAAGTCTTTTAATTTAACAAAATCAAATCATATTGCTTTCCTGCACTATACTAGCTACATTCACCAAGTTTCTTTGTATGAATGAGTTTTCCTCTACGTTACTTTTATCTCCCATGGTTATTGTGTCTTCTGGAGATCTTATAACCGAAGACTTTGTGTCTTTTCCCAGCTCACTGACAAACTTTTAAATAGGGTAGTCTTAATATGTTTTATGCTTCAGACCACACAAGAAATTCACCTGTTTGATGATGATGATGACTCTTTGTTTCTAGTTGCATTTTTAGATCTGTCAGTTAATGAGTTTTAATCTTTGTCACTGGTTTACTAGCTGTAGAACAGTTATTTCCAAGTCAATAGTCAAAGAATACTTAGGGAATTCTGCCTTTTACTGTATCAGTTACTGTTTCACCTAGAAATGCAGTCTTACCAGAGAAAGCAATTCTCTTTGTGGAAACACCACCTTCCCTTTTTTCTGTTTTTTCCCAAAAAAAGAACAAAATTGAATTGGTAAAAATTATTTTACATTCCTTTCATTTGATGCTCATTAAACCCTCTGTTAGGACATTAAGAAAATAATATCATGTCCTCTGTTGTTCTGCAGTGATCAGTATTACATTGCCAGTATTTAAAATACATATGCTATTTTAGTTTCCCTTTTTTTAAGCATTGGTGTGACATCAGCTTTTTTTTTAATGTAGTTTTAAACCGCCTTTCTTCTCCAGAGTTGTTTAAAGTCAATATTCATCATATAAAACACTCCTCTGCTACCTATTTTTAATATTTCTTTGATCACGTTGTCCAGTTCTCCTGGTTTTCGGTACGCCTGCCTTTAAAAACTGCCTTTTTGCAACTTTTCATTGATACAGTTGGAAATAACTGCTTATTAATGAAATGTTACAACCATATTTTCTGGGGGTTTTCTGCTTATAGGGCAGAATACTCACTGATCAGCCCTACTTTTCCTGCATCTTCACTGATTCTTCTATTGTTTCTATTTCATACCAGACCAATGCGAAGTTTAGGATATTTTTTACCTAATACAGTTTTTTTTAAAAAAGTCAATCTGTTATTGTCCTTATTGCTGCTGGAATATGTTGTCTTTCCCTTACTTTTCTTCCTTACATCTGAAATAGCAAGAACTTTTAAATAAGGCTGTCCAGAATCTTGTTACCCATCTGCTTGCACTGAATTACCTCTCTTTGATTCTTGCCTGTGACAAGCAAGCAAGCACTAGATTTCATGTCTCATGCAGAAACTGTTACTATTTAAACAGAAAAGAATATAGAACTCTGATTACGATTTTTTCTGCTTTTTGTTGTCATTGGCTGAACAGTTTGATTCTCCTGTTGACTTGGCAAATGGTTCTTTTACAAAACCTCACTTTATTTTACCTCCTTGCTAACAGGGAAGGAGTATCAACTCAGATACCACCAAATTAAAACCTTCTACTTCCAAGCATAATATGCACAGTATTGCAATTAAAATCCAGTTCATTTGAGTGCTTACATAAAAATCTTAACTTAGATCATGCTTTGTACACCTCGTTTTGAAGTCTAAAAGGTTATTGGTTAGAAATATGGAATGATAGAATTATAGAATCATAGAATACCAGGTTGGAAGGGACCTCAAGGATGATCTAGTCCAACCTTTTAAGGTAAACTATATATATGTGTATATACATAGTTTAAATGAGATGGCCCAGCACCCTGTCAAGCTGAGTCTTGAAACTGCCTAGTGTAGGGGAATCCACCACTTCCCTTGGGAGATTATTCCAATGTCTCATTGTTTTCTTGGTGAAAAAAATTCTTCTGGAGTCCAATAGGAATCCCTCAGGAGTAACTTGTACCCATTTCCCCTTGTCTTTTCCACGTAACTCCTTGTAAAAAGGGAGTCTCCATCTTTCTGGTAGCCACCTTTTATGTACTGGTACATGGTGATAAGGTCTCCCCTTATCCAATTTTCTTAGCCTTGCTTCATATGGCAGGTCTTACAGTCCTCTGAGCATCCCCGTGGCCCTTCTCTGGACCCTCTCCAGCCCGTCCGCATCTTTTCTGTATCGTGGGGACCAAAACTGAACGCAGTACTCAATTGCATTGCTTTTAAATTATCCATATGGTACATGGGCTTTCTTCTTTGGTTTGTTGTTCTGGTTTTTATTGGTTTTGGTTTTTTCCCTAAGATTTTGCTGTCAGGATCCTTTGGAAATTGCATCACTTTCACAGTACTTCTTTCCTTAGTAGACAATATGTGTTAGCAGAGACAGAAGGATCCTTGGGTTTTCTAGGTGTAAATGAAACGGATTCCTCTCCTGTCACTTACAACACAAAATACATAACCCAAGATGTCAAGAATTTATGTAGGATAGTGCAACATAGCAGTGAATGAGCTGAAGAGGAAAAAAAGTGAATTAATTTAGCCAAGAAAGTAGGGATTTAAAGCAGTCTTTAAACACTGCTGTGGATTAGGGCGTTGCTAGAAGTGTGTGGAATGTAGACATATGAAGTGACTGTTGCTGCTAGTAAGACATGCTGGTCATGGCATGATGTAAAGAGGAAGTGTACTTTGATTGCTCCAGATTAGAACTGAGTATGTAGTTTCTGGGATAGATGCTCTTACTATATTATGGAATTTTATATATGTATATATTGTATCCTATAGAATTAAGGAATTCCTTCTATTACTCACCCCAGTGGCATGAACTTTGTTCAACAAACCAGTTAAGAATAACTATTCTATTTTTAAAAAACTTTTATGTCCTCTCATTAGTAGGTCTTCAATACCTTATACCTTTCTCTTATCTTATATCTTGTTATTGTCTTATGTCCCTTTTTAGAGTCTTATCATTGTATTTAACAATATTTTCAGAGAACAAAAAAAAAGAGGGCGGCACTAGTGACAAGGAACATGCATTTATTTTGTGCAAAAGATGTTATAGTAAATTCCCAGGGTAGAAAAAGAAAAAGTTTGGATTTTAACTTGATGTAAAAACAGAACTCTTAATGTCACAGACGTACCACTTACGACAAGGAATGTTTTCATCCAAGAAGTACAAGTTGTGAGTTGTGTGGCATCTGGAGGAGAGCAAAGACTCACTAGTAGCCAGGATATGTGCCACTGAAGAAAAAAGTTTCAGAAATAATACTAGTCAGGAGTATTTTCAAGGAAGCCTTTTGGTTTCTCATGGAAACATATAGTTAAAGGTGACATTTTTATGTGGAAGTGTATAGATTTTGACTAAACATCATCAGAAATGTTGTGGTCAGCAATAGGCTTTCTCAAAAGTAGAGTTGGATTAAAACCCAACCTTCTCAGCCTAAAAATATATATTTATAGATAGAATAGAATTCTATTTTGTAATAAGAGCTAGAAAGATTTTGGTTTTCATTCTACTGTAGAACTAAATCAGCTTTAAAAGTTGCTGTAAAATGGAACATCTCAGGAGTCAGCATTTGTCTGGTGCCATTGTTATGATGAGAAGGTCTGACAAAAACAACTTTGGCAGCCATGGTGAATGGTCAGAAGGATAGAAAGGTTGAATTTTATTTTTCATTGAAGCACAGAGCAAAACAAACACTGCAGTCATTATTATGCCATAATAAAATGGAACAGTTCTCCAGTCAGCCTTTGTCAAGTGCTATTGTGTGGATGCAATTTAAGAGAATTTTATTGCAGAAGGACTTGGCCCTTGCGCTGTACGGATGTGCAGAGGATTAATGCTGAGGAAACAGTTGGGAATTGTTACTCAATGAAGTTACCTTTTAGGCAGTTACTGGCTCCAGGGAAGGGTAAGGGGTTTTAAATCCTGCTGTGGGCATTATCTCTTCACCTGTTGTATCTGCTGCCAAACTCCTCACAGGTACATAGTACTACAGAATCTGCTACGTTTTGTAAATGAGCCCACTGCATGAGGTGGTACATTTATGTGAGTTACTTCTTGTCTTGTCTTCTGAGGAGAGTTTAACTACTCTGCCTCCTGAGTATTTAGGTCAGTTTACTTCAAAGGATGTTAAGGAAAAAATTTGTTCGCTTAGGTTTAGCAAGTTGCACAACTCCCAGTGGTCTTTGGGTATTTGTGAATATCAATATGAATGAGCCTTATGGATCCTTGCCAGTGTCTGCATGTCAGCTGAGGTTGGATTTACCCCCTTCTTTATCTCACTGGAGACTTTTACAAGCAATTCAGCTTGCTTTGATGCCAACTGAATAGGGACAATTTATGGTTGTGCCAAACTATTCCAAACAGACACTATCACACTCCAGGCCACAAAGCTTTGTCATCTTCAGATGAATAGCAAATTTGGGTTATTCACATTCCTCCTGGGTAATGTTAAGGTATTCCAAGATTTCCCAAATCTTGAATATGTTACCATAACTCACCGAGCAAATGCTATACAAGCTTTTACCAGTCCCGCTCACCTTAATTCTTACTTCATAATGTCTTTCACTGGTGGACTTGTTAGTGCTTGCTAAATTGCTTGGACAGACAATTGCCTGGCTAGCACCAATAACCAAGAGAGTAGAATGTCAAATGAGAGAACATCGTTCTCATAACTTTGCCAAGTGGAAAGAAAAGAAAATGTCATGACTAAAGAAGCATTCATCTAGGTTGGCAGTCTTTCCAGAACAGCAAAGATCTCGCTATATGCCAGTCCAGTATGGATGTCTTAATGACCTAGGTCATCCTAGTGGCTTCTGAGGTGTGTATCTGATCAGGTACATAGTTCTAAGCCTCAGATAACAGCAAAGGGATTTTCATTTCAAATATAGGAAACCCATGTGACCTAAAAAGAATAAAATGTTACCCAGAATAAAGACATACCTCCATGTCTTGCATCAGCCTTTTCCATTGTCAGAGCATCTGATGCCACTGCATGATCAATGGCCTTGTGTAGTCCTTTGAGTTATCAAATTATATGCCTTCAGTTGGGGATTTATTCATTCCACAAGACTGAACTGTTGTTGATATGAACCAATCAGGCCTGGAAATTGTAGTTGGTTGCAGTCAGTTTCTAAAGTCTCTCCAGTTCAGTATCCCTTTCCAGGGAACCCTCTGAAGACAATGTCATGTTAAGATGTACCAGCATTTCTAAATGCTGAGACTAGGGCAAAAAATCTTGAGCTCACACAGGAAAACAATCTGTGTCTTCTGATTTTTTGTTTCTTAATATCTGAGAGGTTGAGTTCTGTTACTGACATGAAACAATGGAACATGTTCATCATTTCTTTCCATTTCAGAATAGCCACTCTTCATAATTCCAATTCTAGGATTCTAGAAGCAACGCCCTCTGCATGTATTATTGTTTAACTACTATTAGTTGTAATTATTTGGCCTGAGGCCATTCATAAACCTCAAAATTGCTGACAATTTATTTTCTAGGAAAGAAACTTGATACCTTTTGAAATTCATCTATTTAAAACCTACTTCAATACACTGGTGAGACCTTGATTTTGCTTCCTACATTATAAGATTTCCTACGTGCATGCAACTTCGTGTAAAATTCCCTGCTTTTTCTGTGCAGGTTTTGTTGAAATCTCTGTGTAATTAGAGCAAATAGCAATTATGTCTGTAAGAATGTCACCTTCAATGACAATGGACCTCTCATCCTTAAATCAGAGGGACCCTCTGGAGGAGCCAAAGGAAATGCTATTCTCTGGTTTGTTGCTTTAAAAAATTTTACGTGACTGTAATTGGTTAATTAAGGACAACAGAGGGTAAGGCATTTTTCTCAAGTAGAGCAACTAACCTCAGAATCCTTTGTCACCAAGGGAGAAAACAAACACACAAACCTGCATAAAGCACTGTTGCAAAACTGGAAAGGTCCCATCTAGCAGTTTTGTGGTGTCAAACCTATGAGGCCATTGGGACTTCCTGGCCCATGAGTTCTAAGGTGGCTTAGGAAACTGGCAAGATGGAGTTAAATGGCTTCTGCCACCACAAAAGGCTGCTGAGACAATTTTGCTTCTTTTTGTTCCACCTCTGATTGAGTTCTCTTCCTAGACAAAAGGGATGTTAGAGAAGAGGGACTGAATCCTTTAGCTCTGTAATGTTCATTGTGTGGTCCAGTTGGCTGGAATTACTGGAGGCAATTTACTTCTTCAAAGCATAAAATCCCCTCCACAATGGAATGACTTGCTGGGCAGATTCATACCACTGAAGTTTAAACATTTCAAGATTCAATCATAGCAATATATCTCTACTTCTGAGCACGGATCACAGCAGACTGGCCTGTCTTCTCTTTTTAAAAAGGTCTGGGTTCTGTAGGAATTTTGCAGAAATCACCTAAATGCTATTTCAACTATCTCCCCTCAAACAGAGCATTAAAAGCAAACAGATAACTGAAGGGTCACATGAGAAAACTTTCCTTATGCATAGAACTCCTCATTCCTGAGATAGAAATACTAATGACTGATCTTTGGAATCACTGTATATTTATATTGTATTTTCATAGAATCATAGACTGGTAGGGGTTGGAAGGCACCTCTGGAGATCATAGAGTCCAACCCCCCTGCCAGAGCAGGATCACCCAGGGCAGACCACACAGGAACAGAGCCAGGTGGGTTTTGAAAGTCTCCAGAGAAGGAGACTCCACAACCTCTCTGGGCAGCCTGGTCCAGGCTCTGTCACTCTCACAGGAAAGAAGTTTTTCCTCATGTTGAGGTGCTGCATTGCTGGCATGAAACCAATTCAAGGTACGCTCTCAGGTTGCACATTTTCTGTTGAGAGAGGTTTAAAGACCAGACCTTCTTACAGTAAGTATTTCTAACTAGGTTTCTGCTAACCAGATCAAGCTGTGTTGTGACTTGGGAAAAGCAGACTCACTCCTATCAGTGACAGTGTATTTTTATAGGGCACAAGCAGCCATTGCTACTGCTTTGAAAAATGTTCTCACAATAGAAAGGCAGATATTTAGTACCTGAACAGTATACATTTCTCAGTGTTACTCAGTAGTGAAAGTGTCCTATTCTGATTTTAGGATGTTTGTTTGAAAAGGATTCTGAGGGGCAGGAGTGATCAAATCCACTTAATTTATTTATTTTTTAATTCTCTGGAATACACAGTGGTAGAGTCTTCACTGATTAATAAAGATAATTCATTGCCATAGCTTAAGTTTACAGTCTGCCTAGTGGATAAGCTCTATATGGAGCTCTGTTCAGACATGCAATTGATTTGCTGATTTGCATGAGTCCTTAAGCTCAGTTTGAATTGTGAGTCATTAATTCACCAACGAAGGATAATGATTAAGCAAGTGCTCTTTTGACATCATAGTTAGGAAGAGATTCTGAGAGGAAAAAATGAAATTAGGTGAATGATCTGATAGTAGAGACTAAATTGCCTTGGAGCAATTGGAGGTATGATCTGAAAGAAGTTGTTTCAGTTAGCTCAGTGCCTTCCTGATGTTATTTCAGAATGATTGGTCGTAGTATGCTATAGTCAATGAAATGACATCAGCAGATTCAGAAATATTTAATAGTATGTGTAATGAAGTCTTCCTTCAACGAAAGAAATTTATCTACTATGACACATGGAACTTTTGTTCCCTAGTCTATGTGAAAAGCTGCTTGGGAGGGTTTCACAATACTGATTGTAATAAGTGAAGATTGTTTCCCGCCCCCTCCCCCTCTACTTTTATTAACTTGCTCAGGAAAATACATTTGAACAGTAAATAATAACTTGGTTGGTGTGTGTAATCCATATAGTCCCTTGACCGATGCCTCTCATGCTTCAAACTGTGTCAGCTACTAAGATTTCAGTTACTGAGGAGTTCTTCTAGGAACCATTACGTTTCTTTTAGGATGTGTTACGTGTGTCTGGGGCACATGTGATGGCTTGGGTTTCTTACAGCTTGAAGAACAAGAGGGAAGACAGGGCTTTAGTAAGCCCTGGGTATGAGATCACCTCCCTGGATATGGGAGAACTACACTGTGAAACGGGCTGACCACTCCTCATAGCAAGTGTTGCTACTGCTTCCAAGTAGTGATAAAGCTGTGAAAGTTGATAATGCAATTTATCACTTTGAAAGCTTTTCTGATTATGATACGGCAGCCACAATGGTTCTGTATATTGAAAAGGAGGCAGTTCAAAGAAAGATGCCATAAAGACTCTGACTTTAAATGTTTTCCTAACTTTTAAGACCCCTCTCCTATCTCTGTGGCGCTGGCATCTGCCGATAGCGTAGCGTCGCTTACGAGCCCTCATGCAGTGTTTGCATGGCTTGAAATACATGCCCTTTGCACCAGGCAGCTGAGTCGCCGTGTGGTTCATATTGCCACCATATGAGATCAAATACTGCATCATTGAAGCCTTTCTGCACTCACAAACGTGACCCCTGCTGTGTGAGGAATGCTGAGTTCCCCCTTCCTTGAAAGGAGAAGAGGCCCTACCTAGCTGAGTTTGTCCATCCAAGTTTCCATGGTTTCTCACGTAAGAAAAAGGTCATAACTGGCAGGGTGAAGTGCAGCAAATTTGAAATGAATCCACTTCATAGTATCCCAAAAAATTCCTTCTGTACTCTTACCAAGTCTTTGTCTTCAGGTTTTATTTTGGTTTGGTTTTGGGTTTGTTTTTTAACTGAGGCTCTGTGGATACTTAACCGTTTATGCCAGGTGCCTGCATATTTCACAGCACCACTGATGAAGTAAATATGCAGAAGTGTAATAAATGTAATTTCTTTTATCTACAGTGCATGGAGCGATGTATGTTCTGTCTTTAAACTAGCAGTGATGGAAGTTTGGGTTTTATTTGCTTATGCATAAAGCAGTTTTTATATCGCTGTATGAAAACCTACTCGCTTTCTTTGTATTGACAAAAGTAGTGTGCTCGTTTTATCATTGTCTTATTTGTCTGACCTCTCTCCACAGTCATGGGATGTACTCCTGTGAAATAGTTTGGTTTATACTTCTCTAATGCTTCGCATATGAAAATTTGCCCTTCCCACCCACTCAGAGTTCACCAGCTCGCTATAGACCTTGGACAAGTCTCTTCATTTCTGCATTCTCTATTTACAAAATAGGAATAATTGTGGTGCATTGCTTTTGACTGGTACAATGCTTTGACCTTCTCGGGAAGAAGGGGTTCTAAAAGAGTCTTAAGTGTTCCTTCCTTCTTCCATGAACAATAAATCAGCAACTGCCACTGAGCCGAGTTACTATGTATATGCTTTTCAGGAATCCTTCCAGAATCCTTCTGTTTCTTCTCTATTGTGTTTCAAGAAATGTGCAACTCATCTAGATTAGACAATTGGGAAGCATCCTTTTCCATAGGCTCTTAACACCACTTCTGAAAAAACACATACAGGAGATTTTTTTTCTCTCTAAGGGAAATTACTATGATATTTCTACTGAAGTCGCTTTCTTTCAGAGCACAGATTAGTGTAGCTAGCTCAGGGTGCCTGTTTTTGGTGGAATAGCTAGTAGTTTCTAACGTGCCTATGGTCTGGGGGAGTTTTTAGGTCTGTTCTTAACATATCCTTCATTTTCTGCCATGACTCTGAAGTCAATGAGAGTCTTCCCAGAAGCTTTCTCTGGTTGGCTTGTTGAGATAGTGACCAGTAAGTCGTCTTACTCTGAATACAAAAGATGTAAAGCAGAAGTGATCTTAACCATGATGAATTTTCTGATGTGTATGTTAAGGAGATCATCAGATTTATTAGTGTTAGAGGAGCAGGACTGTTTTGGGAGTGTTTATAAATGCAAGTATTTGTGTTGGGGTGTTGTTTTTTTTTTGTCTCCCTGTTACAAAATTCAGAAATATTTGGATTTTAAGAGATTTATTTTTCTCTACTTTGCTTTCATTTGTATGAAAGAATAATTTGGCATGCAATAGTCTGGATTCCATTTTGGCTTTGTTTTTTTTCAGAGAAACATTTTCAGTGGCTACATTTGCTTACCTCAGTTTTAATTGAGAAGTAAAAATTTCAAAGCCGGGCAAGAAGCTATGAAAGCTCAAAGCTAATGGTGGTGTTTGCATTAGACAAGACACAGTTCAGTGAGATGCAGTGTGCACCTTCATTGTCTGAATGTTAGCAAGCAAAATTGACACCATATGTGCCCAACTGTAATTGCTCCAAGAGGGGAAAAGAGAAACATGTCAGAACATTTGAGTAACACCTAATTCAGCCCATGGTTATAAATAAAGCTGATGTTGCTTAAAAACAAAAGTAGGAAAATATTATGGTTACATTATTCCTCAACACGCTTCCTACATAGGTGAACTTTATTACAGAGACAACACAAGTGAAAAGAAACATATAACAACTTTTTATGGTATTTTTATGTTATTTTATTTTTTTCGCAGTAAATAAAGTGGTTATGAGGCTCCAAGGAAAACGGCCCAGATGTTAGTGAATTGTATGAAATTTAGTGGAAACAAGCTGTAAAAAACATAGTCATAAAACAGCCTGTCAATGCCACACATCTGGACAATGCAGCTGTATGTTCCTGCTGCTGTCATCACCCTAAGAAAACTCAATAGCCTTATTTCACCCCAATTAGGCTGCATACCAACAGAATCAGAATTACACAGGGAGGGGGTGTATTTTCATGAAGACAGAACCTCTCAAATTCCCTTCAAGAAGTTTTTATCTTTCATTCAAGACTCATGCCTCAGACACTAGTTGCTTTGTAAACAGTACACCAAGCCATTCCCCTTGATTTGCTGTCTGTTAAATGCTTTTTATTACTTTATAGTAAGTAGTTGCTTAATGTTACTTCTTTGTTTTAAACCTAAAAAAAAAAAAATGACATCTTACTGTGAGAACTGTGTCCGTTGACCTCTACATAAATCACAGAAGTTTTCTCCAATCTAGTTTTATCTCATACTATAGCAGATATAACTTCATTTGAGGTGTTAGGAACCAAAGAGTAGCTACGCATCTTAGTGATCTGTTCTTTTTTTCTGCAAGTGTGGCAGTTTTGACCCACATGTTGTACAATGTGACACAGGACTTCCTCATTTCAGCATGCAAAGTATACATCAAATAGAATATTGGAACTATACAAGGAATAGTTATTTTTGAGGGTTTTCTTTTCTCTGCAGGTGATAGAAGTAGCCAAAGCCATTCTGGATAGCAGTGAAGAAATTCCTGTAACACTAACTGGAAAGCTGTTGAAATTTCAGCTGCTGTGTCTCAAACAGAAGGACCTTCAGAGAAGAGAAGTTGAAAAGAAGGTACTGTAGTATGCTTGAGGGAGGATGCTTAATTAACTTTGTGAAGACACATCTCCTCTAGTGCTGTTTGCATAAACACAACTTTCTTCTCGTGCTTAACTTCCTAGATCTGTAATTGAAGAGAACTGGGAATAGAAATTTATCTTTTTAAGTTAATTAGACTTGGGGGAAGAAGCTCTCAATTACTCAAATGAAGGTGAGGGGGAAAAAAAAAAAAAGAAAAATATTGTGCAAGAACTCTTTGCTAGAGTGAAAAGTAGTAATGTCATAGCTGAGTGTTAGGACCAATAGAAAACAGAGCTAGAAATGGGCTTCAGCTGAATCTATCTCTGCTGAAGTACAGGTAGGGGATGTTATTATTTCAGAGGTATCAAGGATAGATGCAGAGCCACTGCACTATGAAGAAGTTATCATCAATCACCTCTCTGGAGGAAATTTGGAGAAGTTATCTCTTCCATCTTCTGGCACTAAGGCAGGATAAAATTGACATAAACTATTCCTGTCAGATTTTTCTTTGAACCTCTTCTTTAAACCTTCCACTGCTGTGCTTAACACTTTTCTATGGCGATCAGTATTACTGTTCAATTATATCTGCAACATAGCCATTTGGAAAAGGTTTCTAACCTTATCAACCCTGCTTTAATTTAAACTTGCTATGCTTTGCCTCTCACTGCGTATGGGAACAACAGTTCCTACCCTCCATTCTGCAGGAATCTATTACATATTTAACTAAACAACCCCAAATATATGTCATGGTTTCTAGTTTTTGGTTATGCTTGTTCCTCTTCTCTGAACTCTCTGCAAAGAGTTCGTATCTTGAAGTCTGCTTCTCAGAACTGCATACCACATTTTCCAGTGTTCCCAAAACTTGCTTCCATGTATTCTCCAAGATCACCAGGACTAGCTCCAAGATTGCTTCGGTCAGATGTGTTCTAGGAAGAATTTCACCAGGCTTGCACAGAATCACAATCAGATCAGACCTCTAATTGCTTCCAAACATCTGTAATAAAAAAAAAATAAAAATTGTCAGTGGCACATTTCAATAACTTACTGAACAGTTGGTCTTTGCTATAGTCCTTTACCAGCAAACATTCAGGCAGCTGAAGACCATTATCAGAAAGTTATGTAATTGCTGCAATAGTTTACCCTGTTAATTTATCAAAAACTATAACGTAAAATGTGATGACATGGAGATACAAGCAATCTGTGCAGGCAGAAGATGCAAGGACTTCATGGATTTTGTGTAGTTGAAAAGTCTGTACATTTCTTTATCAGTAATTCTACTTGTGGAAATAATTGCTGCATGAAGTATAGCACAGAAGCACAAGAAAACTAAATGCTAGCTGGTAAATTAAAGTTGTGTCCTGTTCCCATAGAGGTCAATTGCAAAGTTGATTAGAAAATGGTAATGTAAGCCACAGAATATATATATATAAAGAACCTGAGAAAAAGAACACATTTTCAGTCTGAAGAGAAATTGAGAGGCCGAAGCTATAGAGCAGATTTTTTATTTTTTTTTTTTTTATAGTGAATGGAATAAAAATAGCTTTTCTCTTGGATATCAGCAGGTGCTGGTAAATAAATTGTAAAACAAGTTTTAAGATTAGGCATCTCAATATTAAAATGGAGCCTTTAGCTTTCATTTAGCAAGACTACTCTTGTAACTGTAATTTTATTTCTCTGGAGAATCTGAGGATAGTCAGTATTGAAGGCTGATGAATCTCTTGAACTTAGAATTTCTTCTGTGTTTTAGCCAAGCAAAGTGCTCACCTCATCTGGATTACATATGTATTAAAAGCGTGACAGGCAAACATGAGAGCAGCAGTTGAAGGACACAGAGACAAGAACTGTGAGGGCTCTTGGCTATCAAGATACTCTGCAGTACAGAATGGACAGAAACTGGCTTTTAATTTAGAATTCTAACTTTAAATGGTCTGCCATAAAATTTTTAATCCTTTCCAGCTAGCTTGTACAGTACAAGTTCCATGCCAAAAACTCGGGCGTTGAAACCAGGATTTACTAGCAGATCAGTTCTCAGAAAGCCAACATAACTACTCATTGTCATTGAGGATAGACATCAGTTAATAGAATGGTTTGGCAGAAGAAAAACACAAGTGAATGCACAAAAAAAATAATTAAAATTATGAAGTTTCTGTATTTCATTAGGTGCAGAAATCTGTCTTAAATTGGCAGGTGTATGCATTTAATATGCAGAAGAGAAGAAGCGTCTCTGAATTAGAAAACCATTTGAGGTAGTACAATTCTGTAATACGAAGCTTAAAAAAGCAATCACAGAATGCAAAGCTAATGGAAGATTAGAAACTTCACTAAAAGCTGCATGTTGTAGGGAAGGAGAAATAATGTCATTGAGAGGAAAAGGAAAGAGGCCTAGAAAGGAGAGGCTTTTACTACCTGAGGTATTAAGGTCAACTAAAGTTCTTTGTTGGAATCTTGGCAAGTTCAGAAATGTCTCTGCTTGTTTGAGACTTAATTACATAAAATAATGCAATAGATAAAGCTGATTGTGGACTTTGTAGCCTGATGATTATATCATCTTGGCAGAGGGGTTAGACTATGTGATCTCCAGAGGTCCCTTCCAACTCTTAACCATTCTGTGATTCTGTGATGTGTTTTGATGGTGTGTTCATCAGCTTATGATTCAAAGTAGTACCATCAGAATCTTTGGTTTGAAATGTCTGAAGTGGAATAAATTTGAAAGAAAATAATGAAAGCATACAGATCCTACATGTCACAGCATAGATAGTTTTAAGAATCTCTTGAAGTAATTTGTGAATTTTATAGAAAGGGAATGCATGAAGAAGGGAAAAGCAGGAAAAGATTTTCTGCTCTGGTTTTAAATTTGTACTAAACACTACTTCTACAGCTGAAAAGTCTGCTTTTCCTTCTGGATCTAGGGAAGGCAAATGTGTAGAGTTAACTGCCCTATCTCATTTGCATGGAGAGCTTTTCTCATTGTTTAATAGCCTTTAAAGTCACACCAGCGGGATAGTAATTGTAAGTTAAGTTAATACCATTTTACTGTGTTTAATTAAGCTTTACAATCCTAAATACCATTCTTACATAGTTAGTGTGTAGTACTGCTCCTGGGTAGAAATAAGGTGGAGGCTTTCTCACTCTTGCAGCACCTCACTTTATCTTAATATATTTTGGATTGTTTTAATTTTAGACTAGCTCTGAGCTTTCTGGATTTATAGTGTGAGTCTTTGGGATACTTACAAAATCCTTTTTCATTCTTTACTCTTAAATTACTGCACAGAATTTAATGGAGGTGGTTTTGTTTGAAAATAATGAGAATGGCTGAGTAATATCCTGTGTGAAATGAGCACAAGACTCTAATCTATAGTAGGCAGATATTTACTTCAAAGAAAAATAGTGCTGGTACCATTTTACACCATACTCAAGACCGTTAACAGAGATGCTAAAGACTTAACAGAAATTGAGTTTTTGTCTTATTTCCCTTCAGTACAGGGAAAGTTTCTGGCTGATGAGAGTGCTGTAGTGGCAGTAACTACAGCACAGTGATTCTTTACTCTTCTTTCTACCAGTACGTATTTTATTAGTTTTGTAGCTGTAAAGTCTACCTACTTCTCACATCCCGCAGTTCCTTTTTAATGTGAAGTCTTGACACTATGATTTACTAAGAATACTATAAATTCAGTGGGGTGTTTGAGAATGATAAAGCAGAGTGTCCAGGGCAGCTTCACCACATCAACATTATAGTGACTGAGAGGGAAAAGCATTGAAATAAAAAAATTGAACCACGAAAATTTTACAGCAGTCTGTCCTTTGTTCTGTACAAAAGCTACCATGAGAACTTTGTTTATTCATCTTCTCAGGCGAAAGAAGAGCAACAAAAGGTAGATGATGGAGAGAATGAGAAAGCTAAATCTCCTGGCAAGAAGAACCCTCCTAGTGCCAAGACAGCTGAGAAAGAAAGGAGAGGGAAAAAGACAGAAGTAGTCCCTGTAGCACCAACTGATGTTAAAAAGGACACCAAATTGAAGCGGCGGGGAGAAGTGGAAGAGGAACACAAATACATTGGTATGTAAAAAATGCATATATACCTGATAAACTTGCTAGAAATTTTGCAACCTATCTTCTAACCAAATAATTTGTTTTGTTCCATGTTGAAAATTCAAGATATACTGGGGAATATTAAAGCATTGACACTTTGCAGTGAAGAAGGCACCATGTTCTGTTCAGTATTAGGATAGATTGTGCCGTCCAAGAAGTAAAGTACAGATGAGGTATATGTAGCATGTCAACATCAAAATGTTTTAGCATGTATAAGACTAAAACAAAGTGGTTAAACAAATCCTACAAAAAAAACTTTCTTACAGAAAAAATTCAGAATAACTAAATGCATTTGTGTCAGTATCCGGAAGTTGCTTTCTTTTTGTATTAGAAAATATAACAGAGCCATCTACCGTTGTCTGGGGATGAAGCCAGGTTCTGTTCAAACAGCAGTATGATTTCATTTGCTGTAAACACATGTGGCTAGAACTGAGTCCTGAAGAAATCTACTCCAGAAATGAGCTGTATGATGTAAAGAATAATACGCTAACTAGCGCTGAGAAAATCTTTATTCTTAATACGTAGCACCCATGGTTACAAATTTGACTGGAACAAAAAATACTGGCAAATATGCATAACTCTCCTCATTAGATCACATTTATATTTAATTTGGATCATAATATGTTTAAGCTACATCATGAATAGGATCTCTTCCGCTGGAGAAGCACTTGCTGAGTTATGGATGCATTATGTGTGCCTGCTATTCCCTAGTCGAACTGCTGCAGGCTTTCCTCACTCTTTCATCAGACCTCCATCTGCATCTCATTCAAGATCAATGACACTCTTCAAGCATCTAAAAAGCCTTGGTCCAGGTGTTTGAAGCAAGTCTGAATCCTAGTGAAGCTGGCAAAAGTGTGCAAGAACCAAATGACGCATATGTATCTGTGCATAGTTCTTCATTTTTTCAGATAAGGCTTGGCTAGAACATCTTTCTTTTGATGATGTTAACGTTTTTCAGAGCCTGAAAGGAGAGGTGTTCAAAGAAACATGCACGCCTTTAAGAATCCAAGCTGAAGCGAAGTAGAGTACTCGTGTCATCTCACTAAACTTGGTACATAATGTACAGTACAGAGTAGTTTTGGGTGGGTATTGATGTGCTTCCACTAGGCCCCATAGAAACTATTTTACCAGCTCCAACATTTTTGCTCCTAACTGCCTTGAGGGATGGGCAGAAAACATCTGATACCCATATAAAATATCTATGCTATGTTGCCTTGCTAGTCACAGCTGATGAGGAGACAAAGCAAGGAAAACACAAATTGCCTCCAAAAACTACCAGCCATGGAAATTTTCTTTGTTTAGTGTGCATAGTGGTTTTATATTATGAACTGCTAGCACTGCTGTTAAACTCTGATTTTATTGACTGGGATTTGTCTCGTTAGTCCCAAGGATACTCACAAAATAACAGAATTTGCGTATTGCCCCAAAGGAGAAGTTGATGAGGTATTTTGTGCTTGGTCACTTGTGCTGTATTTAGTTTTACAGTCCTGTAAATAGCTGAAGCCATTCTGAACAATTCACCACATGCATTGTGCATCCACGCAGTTGGGCTTAATAATGAACAAACTGATTCTGACTCATACAAAAAAAATTGTATTCAGTGGTTTGATTTCCAGTCTGAAGACAATAAGGAAACAACAGAAAAAGTAATCTGACCTTGCTACTTCCTTTGGTTATGCTGAGGAAGACAATGAGGAGGAACCTATAGCCCTAAGAAGAACAGTACCTCACAAACTCTTCACTTGAGGCTACAGGAAAAACATAACTATTGTTTTGTGGAAAGGTAATTGTTTCTTCATTCTTCCTGACAGTTCCACCTAGAAGTCCATATGAAGAGAAAATTAAGTCAGGTACTG
The DNA here is from genome assembly GCA_024336885.1 of Actenoides hombroni. Lineage (NCBI taxonomy): Eukaryota > Metazoa > Chordata > Aves > Coraciiformes > Alcedinidae > Actenoides > Actenoides hombroni. The sequence goes on from WUAM01000292.1 coordinate 1,149,845, forward strand.
CCAAAACTTCTGGAGACCATTCTAAATGAACATCAAGTACAATGAACAACTGTGTCAGGATTTTCTGTCTTTCCTCAAGAACATGGCAGTTAACGTTCTCAAGGACCTCATGTTAAAGCGTTCGGTTGTGTCTTGGGACAGAGTGGTGCCAGATCTATTTCACATTGTCAAGAACATGTAGATCTGTTAAACTTTTCTACTGAGAATGTAGTACTTTAAAAAATCTTCATGCATAGTCTGTATTTTACAAGAATCTGAGCAGAAGACTTGGACAACCTTGGATGATTCTTGAAGCTGATACAGTGAATTTTATTTTTTTTTTCATCACTCTTGACTACTTTAACAGTATCATAGAATCATTTAGGTTGGAAAAGACCTCCAACTGTAAACCTAACATTGCCAATTCCACCACTAAACCATGTCACTAAACACCACATCTGCACATCTTTTAAAATACCTCCAAGGATAGTGACTCAAACACTTCCCCAGGCAGCCTGTTCCAATGCTTGACAACCCTTTCAGTGAAGAACTTTTTCCTAATATCAAATCTAAACTTTCTCTGTATCCCGATTGTATAGCTTGATAAAGCAAAAAATCCCCAAAGAGAAAAATGCCACAGTTGTTACTTGAGAGTAGTCTTGAACTCAAAGACAATCTCTGTCTGTTTCTGGTAGCCAACAGTCATTTTATCGTTAATTCCTAGTACATTATCATCTTGCTGAGATAGAATATTTCTTCTTTTGAGTAATCTTGAGATTACCTGCATTGATGTCTTTCATCATTTGAGTATGAACTAGTCATTGATTATTAGAACAGACTGATTGTTATCAACTTGTCATGATTGTTAGCATAATCAGCATTATAACTGTTGAATGGCAAGCAGTCTTCAGCATGTATGGATTGGAATTTTTGGGCCTCTGTAAGTCACTGTGCAGACATGTCTTTTTTTTTTTTTTTACAGAAATCATTAATGCTCAGTAATTATATGTGCTCATGCTTTTTCTTTCTGCAGTAACTGAGGCATCAAAATACAGCATTCAGTTTTAATACTAGCAGTGGTATAATGAGCTGGTTTTCTTCATTGCTTTATGCAGCGTATGTCCTGGACTGTGGTGGCTGCTTCCTCCATCAGTCTTTCTCCAAATTCCTAAGTTATTTTATGTTTACCTAATGTTACAACAAGAGGAGAGACAAACATGTTGCCAGCCTGTTGCTCGAGGTGGTAGTGGCATTTGCAGAGCCCTGCCTGTATACCTGAGCACAGGCAGATGTCAGTGACAGACTACCTTTTTTTGTGCCCTATGTTTTCTCCCTTGGATGAATGAGTCCTGTGAGCTGAGAAGTGGCTAAAGAACTCTTAAGTACTTCATGTTGTGTTGCAGAGTCATTGGAGTTGGAAGGGACCTCTAAAGATCACCTAGTTCAACCCCCCCACCAAAGCAGGTTCACTTAGAGCACATTACACAGGCTTGTATTCAGACAGGTTTGGAATCTCTCCAGAGAAGGAGACTCCACAATCTCCCCGTGCAGCCTGTTCCAGGGCTCTGTCACCCTCACGGTAAAGAAGTTTTCCCTCATATTTAGATAGAACCTCCTGTGTTCCAGCTTGTGCCCATTGCCCCATGTCTTGTCACTGGGCACCACTGAAAAGAGACCAGCTTCATCCTCCTAGTATCCAGCATTTAGATATTTAGAGACATTCATAAGGTGTCTTCTCAGTCTTCTCTTCTCCAGGCTAAATAGTCCCAGCTCTCTCAACCTTTCCTTGTAAGAGAGATGCTTCAGTCTCCCAGTCATCTTTGTTGCCCTCCACTGGACTCTCTCCAGTAGTTCCCTGTCTCTCTTGAACTGGGGAGCCCAGAACTGAGAACAGTATTCCGGATGTGGCCTCACCAGGGCAGAATAGAGAGGGAGGATGACCTCCCTTGACCTACAGGCCACACTCTTCTTAATGCACCCCAGGATACCGTTGGCCTTCTTGGCCACAAGGGCACATTGCTTGCTCATTGTTAACTTACTGTCTACCAGGACTCCAAGATCCTTCTCCTCAGGGCTGCTTTCCAGGAGGTCTACCCCTAACTTATATAGATGCATGGGGTTATTCCTCCCCAGGTGCAGGACCCTACATTTGAACCTTAGTAATTTCCACTCTGCCCAGCGCTCCAGCCAGTCCAGGTCATTCTGGATGGCAGCACAGCTCTCTGGTGTGCTGGTCACACCTCCCAGTTTTGTATCGCTGGCAAAGTTGCTGAGTGTACCTCTGTCCCCTTGCCTAGGGATAAGAAAGAGTTAGTAGGCATAAGGAAGGAGCTTCATGCTAAATAGAATATAAAACTTGGTTTTGTTTGTAGAGCAGGATAGTTGCTGCACTAATTGAATGTGTTCCATAGTTGATGGAGAGATAGAATATCTTCAGCAGGCAGCTTCTGTTGTCTTGGGATAAGTAACCATGCTGGATGAATTAAATCACCTGATACCCCTCTGACTACCTGTATTTCTGCATGTGCCATGAAGGGAATCCACACAGTTAATTTAGATTAAAGTCAAGCTTCTAGAGGGCTCATTTTTACTTACCTAATGCTTAACTTATTGCTTTGGTAATGGAAGTGTTGTGATGCATATTTCCACAGAACTAATAAGCCCAAGCAGCACAGACACTCCATGTAACTTCTCATCTGCACTTAAGGATGAATTTGGATATGTCCCTTGCCAACTAAAAGGACTAGTGCAAGCTGGTATTATCAGCTGAGGAGCATTTTGACAAGGAGTCTCTGTAGCAAACATGACCCTCTTGGGCAGGGAGCAGTCAGCAGTGAGTCAGCTCATACCTGCAGCTAATCCTTCAGCATTATTACAGCTAATGTAATCTCTCATCTAAGACACAGGAATTTACTGCGTGTGCGTTCCCTGGCCAGCTTTGTGCAGGATACAGTAGGTTAGCTTAAACTACCATTAGAGCATTGGGAGTATGTCCTGACACTAAGCTTTTCCTTAAAAAGAAGCAGTGCCAGAAATGCTGGTACAGCTAACATTCTGGTTAGAATCAGTTTCTCCAGTTCTTCTCCTGGTGCTTCTCCAAACAACTACTACTTCTGATTTCTGTTCTTCCTGCTGAGTTCTAGGTGGTTTGCTACAGAAGAGTTCAGTCTAATGCATGTAATATTTTGAAACTCGTCTGTAATTATCCCAGTGATACTATAAAAGAACTGTTTCTCTGACTTTCATTTGTGGTATGCCTATATAGTCAAGAAAAGAATTAATTTTATTTAGCTGTTGAATGTCCTTGCACTAATCTGTTTTTGTTGTGTTTTGAGCAGATGATGAACCAGGTGATGGTGCCCATCATTACTTTATAATACTGGATTTCCACAACCCTCAGCTGTTGCCTGTGATGTCTGAGCTTGGGGTTAACATTTCAAGTGTAATTAGAATTTCTTCTGAGAATTATGAGCCGCTGCAGACATGCTTGGAAGCGACTAACCTTCAAGGAGAATCTTTACTTTCACCTGAAGGTAATCTGATCATAAGAGCAAAAGTGGTGTGGAAAGATATGTTATAGAAAGTATGTGTAGAAAGACTATTTTATGTCTGAGTAAAGACTATTTCTGCTGTGTTTTTCTCCCTCTCCATGCCTTGTATTTGTGCAGACTACCGGTGAGCAGCTGTGTTTAGAAGTGCAAAAATGGTGTTGCCGTTGGTTGGTCACTAAACCAAATGGTTTGCCAGTACAAAATACTGCCTCAGCTGGACAGAAAGAGGGACCAACTAAGCAGGCATTGGTTGCAGCCATAGTTTTCTGCAGCAGTCACCAAAGAACATTTTACCAAACACGTAATTCCATGAATCATTAGCCAGGAAAGTGTGCTGCTAAGCAAACTTGGCTGATTTGGTAATTTCAAGGGAAGTGCACAGCTGGCTACTTTGGGACTGTGGCTTCAGCCAGAGAAGAATATGCCACAGAATAACACCCCACAACTGTACTCAGCTACCCCCAGGCTGTAACACCTCTCCTGGTGAACAGCAAGATAAATATGAGGCATCAGTGAAAGCTAACTGTACTGAGCTGTAGTGACATAGCCAGTAGGTCAAGAGAAGTGGTGATTCCCTGTTACTTGGCTCTCATGAGACCACAGTTCTGGGCTCCACGATACAAGAAAGATACTAATAAACTTGAACGCGTCCAGTGGACAGCCACCTTATGAGGATTGGCTGAAGGACCTAGGCTTGCTTAGTCTGGAGAAGAGAAGGCTTACAAGGCACCTAATAGCATCCTTCTAACACTTGTGAGAAAGTTATCAAGACCACAGAGCAAGATTCTTCACTGAGGTACATTGAAGAAGGAAAAGAGGTTGTGATCATGAACAGCCTTTGGAAATCCCTGGCCTCAGAAGCAAAGGGAATGTCTGGAGCAAGGAAAACATACCCGTGGTGAAAGAGGATCAAGTCAGGGAATACTTACTTGTTGACTTGTGCAAAACAAGGACTGGATGTCTCTCAGGGTTCCATACTGGGACCAGTGGTAATTAACCTCTTTTTCGGTGACATGGAACTGGTGTGACTCACTGCCATTTTGATCACTGATGAATACAAACCAGTTACCTATGAGTTTTGTGAAGGCTGAACTATCTCAGTGTGCTCTTCCTGCCTGCCTTCCTTCCTTCCCATTTCTGTTGACCAAATGAGATACTGCCTCATGACAAATGCTACAGGTTAGATGGTCTGGGAATGTGGCATTAGGAAATGTGTCCCCGAAGGTGCCAAAGTGAGCTAACATGAGTCATGTAGATTTAGCCTTTAGGACTTGAGTGATCACAGTACCAACTAGTGGACTCTTAAGAAGTAATCTCATGTTTGAATTTGTTTCATGAGCAATCTTACCTCTGGGAAAAAGAATGAGAGGAAAACATAATTTCCAGCTTCTTACAGTTTTGTTAGAACTTGTAAAATTGGAAGGTAATGTCTCACTAGAAAATAGTTGGAAATGCAGAGAGCAGAAAGCATAGATTTCTTTATTTTAATTTTATTTAGAACACCTGCTGGGAATGAGGGGGCAGGGGTGGGTTTCCCCAAATATTTCCCAAATTACGTTATCTTTTCTTTGTCTTATATATATAACAACAGGAAAACTCCTGTTGTTATACATTAGCACATGAAAGTTGTGATAATTAGTACATGAAAATTGTGAGGAAACTTTTTAAAGGGGGGAAAAAAATGTAAACATAGATGATAGTATCTTGTGTAAGTAGTATTATTGGTAGTAATTTACCTAAAAAAGATAGGTTGCATATAAAGAAAACAGTTTGGCTAAACCATGCATTCTTTGTAGACCTCAGACAAAAGAAAGCATTTAAGAATCAGAAATAGGTCAGGTCACTAGGAATGATGTGCTGGTTTTGGCTGGGATAAAGTTAATTTTCTTCATGGTAGCTAGTGTGGGCTGTGGTTTGGATTTATGTGGGAAATAGCGTTGATAACATGGGGATGTTTTAGTTATTGCTGAACAGCACTTACACAGAGTCAAGGCCTTTTCTGCTTCTGCCATCCCACCAGCTGGTAGGCTGGGGGTGCACAAGAACCTGTGAGGGGGCACAGCTGGGACATCTGACCCCAATGGACCAAAGGGATATTCCATACCATATGATGTCATGTTTACCATATATAGCTGGGGGAAGAAGAGGTAAGGGGGGGATACCTTTGGAGTGATGGCATTTGTCTTCCCAAGCAACGGTTATGTGTGATGGAGCCCAGCTTTCCTGAATGTGACTAAACACCTGCCTGCCCAAGGGAAGTGGTGAATTAATTCCTTGTTTTGCTTTGCTTGCATGCACAGCTTTTGCTTTACCTATCAAACTGTCTTTATCTTAATCCACGAGTTTTATCACTTTTACTCTTCTGATTCTCTCCTCATCCTGCCAGGAGGAAGTGAGTAAGTAGCTCTGTGGTGCTCAGTTGCTAGCTGGGGTTAAACCACAACCAACGAGAATATACATTTATTATGAGCCTATTGGTATAAAACCAGAAATGCCAATATACAAAATGGGATGCAGGAGGATGATCAATGAATGTGTTTGTCTGTTGCTCATTGGAGAGGAAGAACTATCAGGAGGTGATCCTGAGAAGGCTGGAAGTGGTTAATGTTTCTGGGAGGCTTTTTGTACTTGTTGGTGTATGTGTTGCTGGGAGGTTAATCTGTTTTCAGTACAAATACCATTGCAGACGGGTGATAGTTACAACTAACCACAACTAATGCTGGTAGCAGAAAGATTCAGCTTCAAATTGTGGAGGAATATGTAAAATAACTGAGGCTACTTAAGTAAGGTAGAGAGCTTTTCAGGTCAGCTGATTCAGATTAACTTAAATTGTATTCTATTTAAAGATCTGCCTGCCATTCTCGTTTATATTTGAGAACCCATAAGGAGCAAGTGAGATAGTGGAAAAAGAGCTGTGAGGGAAAGGAACACAAATAGCCAAGGCACTGTAATCTGCTTAATTTCAGTTTCTGGAAAAATACTGGAACAAATAATTTATAACCACTTAAAAGAAAAACGAGGAGATGAGTAACAGTGAGTGTATGCTGTTCAAAAACAAACCATGTCAAACAAGTTTATTTTCCATAAAATATGAAGTACTGGCCTTCTGAGCAGAGAGTAGTCCATACTGTATATTTGGATTTTAATAAGACTATTTCACATGGTCCACAGTAAGCAAGGTCTAAAATGAATATAGTATGTGCAGTCTCATTCAAAAATCTTGGCCTCTGTAGACTAACTGGCGAAGGTTTAACTATCAAATAGAATGATTCATGGAGCAGACTCAGGGGAATTTGTGCTGGGTCTGGTATTAGTTGGTATTATTGTGGGTATTGGAATAAGGAGATGTGATGCAAATGCAAAGTATTCTTGGCAGAATAGAGAATAATCTGGAAAAAAAACCCTATTCTGTTTGATATGAATACTACCGTAAAGTTGTACAAGAATAATTAAATGCACAAATAAAGGTTAAGAAATGCATGGCTAGACAATAGGTTTGAAAGATAAGCTGTCATGTTGACTTCACAAGTGAACATAAGTCAGCAATAGCACTGTGCTATTAAAAAACAAATATAATCTCTAGATCGTAAATCAGATATGTCCTATAAAATACCTAAAAATATAATCTCATCATGCAAATCAACAGTGAGGTGAGACCTTGTCAGAAATGTTCGCCAATCAGAAACAAATCCAAATGATGGAAAATTATTAGGGATCTACACAATTTTACCCACGAGGAAAAAAAAAAATAGAATTGTTACCCTTAAGTTTGTGAAGAGAAGGCTGAATGACGTAGCGGAAGTTTGTAAAAGGCTAGGACAGAAAATGAAGACTTGAAATTGCAAGAGAGAAAATACAATACAGCAGGAAAAAATTTTCCACAGGTGAGGTTAGTGAAGTACTGAAGTAGAGTGAGTAGGAATATTATTGAGTCTTTGGGGCTTTTAAGGTCATGTTAAGACAAACGTCCATCAGCAGTGATAACAGGTATAGTTAATTGTGCCTTGGAGTGGGCATTAACTCAAGTATTCCATGGCTGAATGACTTACAAAATAGATTGTGGTTATCATTTCAGTAACATGGAGAAAGTTTCAAACAGAAAGACATAGGGATGAGGTCAGGAGGGCCAAGGCACTGTTGGAGCTGAACTCGGCAAGGGATGTGAAGAATAACAAGAAGGGATTCTACAGGAGTGTCAATGAAAAAAGGAAGGTCAAATAAAATAAATCCCCTTGAAGAGTAAAAATGGAGGGCTAGTAATCATGGATGAGGAGAAGGCTGAGGTTCTCACCAATTTTTTTCCTCAGTCTTCACTGACAACCTCTTTCCCAACACCTCCCAAGTTAAACCGCAAGGTGTGGACCAGGGTGGTGAAGTCCCTCCCACTGTATGTGAATATCAGG
>WUAM01000292.1:1157877-1177693 GCA_024336885.1 Actenoides hombroni
TGCCCAGGGAGGTGGTTGAGGCCCCATCCCTGGAGATATTCAAGGTGAGGTTGGACAAGGCTCTGAGCAGCCTGGTCGAGTTGAGGGTGTCCCTGCTCACTGCAGGGGGGCTGGACTAGATGACCTTCAGAGGTTCCTTCCAGCCCGAGCCATTCTGTGATTCTATGACATTAACCTGTAAATGCAATTATAGCGTTTCTGTTGTTCTTAGCAGGAACACACATGAATCATGGACTAGGAACCACAGCTTTCATGTTCTTGTCCTTTCCAGGTGTTTGCATCCCCTAATGGCTTTCATTTTCCTGAAGTTACCAAGTCAATTATATATAAATATGTATACATTTATATAAAGGCATATATAAATTGTAAAACAGTAAGGAGGTTAGTGTTTTAAACCCGTGGGGCCACTGGAATTATACAAGTGATGTATTTGGCCTCATACTTCGGTTTTAGAAGCACTGAGTGCCCAAAGTCCAAATAAAAGCACATGGCTGCAGGTTCAGTGGTCCTTATGTCCCTCAAATTAGGTTATAAAAAGTGAGGTTGATATTAGATTCCAGAGTGTGACTGTAAGGTTGGCATTGAGAGAACTTTTTCTTTTCACTGTAGCTAGAACATCTTTGAAAGTTGACCATTATTACTATGCAATAAATATGGAAACCATACAACTTCTAGGCTTGCTATTCATAGTCATACTGTATTTTAATCTCCTTTTGCCCCAGTTTCCACACCAATGAAATTGTGGTGATAAGGTTTGCTTAGCCTATATTGAAAGAACAGGTTCATCAAGATACGTGCTGGCAGCTTCGGAAAAGTGCAACCTAGGATTTTTCCATTTCCTAGGTTTCAAACATACACTTCCGTTGTTTATTTTGGGGGAAGAGAAGTAGAGGTATGGTTTTGGGTTTTATTTTTTTCTGAAAGAACTAACATGTTTCACTGATGCTTTATCTTAATGGAGTTTTTTAATCCCAAAGTTGGTGTCAGATTTTTGTTGAGACTCTGAGGATGGGAATATTTTAACAGTACTTACAGAAGATTAATATATGATTTGTGCTTTGTGTAAAAGGGAGCCATTGGGCCTTCTTTTATCTGTTGCTTAAAAAATTTTAGTTGTAGAAGCAGAGAAAAGAAAGAAAGATGAAGCTGTTAAAAACCTGGAAACATTCTGGAAATACCTGGACCCAGTTCTGAACAGTGGAAAGCATGGATCAAATCTCTTTGATGTTGCCAGACTTCATCATCAAATTAAGGAGAGTGCCTTTCCCTCTGATTGGTCCGACAGAGAAATGCTGGTCAGTAGATTCTGTTTTCATAATGCATGGCATGCTTTGGGGTTTGTAACATTTAAGACCAATTTAGAAATGACAGAAATTTTAGCTTAGTCTTCTGTGAAGCAGCACCAGAGTAGTTAGCATATTTGCAGTCTTGAACAAACTGATTTCCTATGTAGCCAAACAGTTTATTCATCATGTATTCACAAGTTGTTCTTTGAATAAAAATACTTACCTTGGAGTTTCTTAATACCGTAGGCCACATCAGTGAGAGTTTTAAAACAGTTTGAGGTATTAAATTTATTCAGCATCTTTAGATAGACCTAATTTGGACAGTCAGGTGTCCACGTGAAATAACCCCCAAAAATATTTTTTTGTCCTCATAATAGCAGGTGTACTTACTGTATCTTAGAACAGTCACATGAAAATAAAATGAATGCAAGAATGCTTTTTGATGTAAGATGTTTTAGCATACCCAGTAGCACTTCTTTTTATGCAACCCAAAATATGGCCGTGACTTATTACTCATTATAACCTTCTGAGTCAGGACTATAACCAGGCACTGCAAGAAAAAATGAATCATTAGAAATTTTTTCCAGCCTATGTTCTGAGGTATAGGGAGGTAAAATGGTCCAGTATTTTTCAATCCACAATGGCAGCAGTAAAAAAAATATAAACTGCTAAAGTAAAATAAAGCAACATGCCATAATTTAACCTGCTTTATTTGTGGTCTGTGTTGTTAGGGTTAAAGAAGAGACTACAGCTTCCTAATGTTTATTGATAGTACACTAAATCCTGTACATGAACAGTTTGGCAAGCTAGGAAGCACCCCTGATCTTGAAGGGATCAGAACCAAATCTGGCTAAATCCATAGTGGTTTCCAAAGCATTCATTAAAAGTGCCTCAACTGTGGATACATATAGGCTTGCTACTTAAAACATTACTTATCGTTGCACTTTTGATCTAATCTTTGGATAGGAAAATACTTTCAAAATTATTTTTCTTGGTTAGAGTCAGAAAACTTTTGACACACGTATGTGAGAAGAGGAGAGAGCAAGTAGGTTGAATCATAATGATCATACTGTACTTTGCATGTGTCCCATTGAGTAGTGCTAGGTTTTGTTACTTGTAGCTGAAAAAAATTATGTTTTTTTGAAGGATGGCACTTTCAAAACACTCTGATATTTTAACTGAAATTTTCATGTCCTCTACTGATCTCTTTTAAGTAATATATGAAGGGAAGGGTTTTTATACAATCCATTCTTCAGAAGATTATTGGATTGTAAAAAGAAAAGTGCAGGAATATTAATGCTTCAAATTGTGTTTTCACAAATAGAACTCCTCTTCCAAATATCTCCTCTACCCTTTAAACATTATGGAAGCTGAGACTGTTATTCCGTAACTGATGAGTGTTTTGGGGTGCTTGTTTTGAAGTGCCATAAACAAGGGCTGCGTGGAAGAAAGCAGATGCTTAGTACTTCTTAAGGGTCAGTTAATATACGTAGTGCTCAATGACAGATATGCTTCTTCACGATGGTTCATTTTAGGAAACTTAAAATTGAGACATTCGATGTCTCTTAGACACCTCTTAGGGGCAAACATCTTAATGCTGGAGACTTCCCCTGTTTTCACAAAAGTGAAATAATCACTCGGAAAAAGTCTGCTGACAGAAATAATCTAAAAAAAAATATAATTTCATCTTTTCCACAATGCCTGTAGTATATACAGGGAACGTACGTGTCCATTAAAGCCACTGAAACTGGGGCGTGGCCTGTGATCCCAGGTAGGGTTTGGGTATTTATATAAAAACATATCACATTTAAAATAGCAGAATTGTTAGTTGGTAGTTGGTATTATTCTTTTTATTCTTCCCAAGCTTCAGTGCAAACCACAGTACACCACCTCAAGAACCTTGACTCTTTCCTTGTCAGACTTTCACAGATCCAACGTTCTCCCTTTGGGCATTTGGCTGGTGTGCTAACATTGCTTCCTTTGCTTGCACAACTGTGGAATTTAGAGTTCAGTTCTTGAGGCTTTATTTCAAAAGGGCAACAGAAAGAGAGAAAACAGTATCAGATGACAATGCTTAGTTTATATATATATATATATATTTACATATTTATATATAAATTATTTGTATTTTGTATATTTTACTTATTTGCCTTCTGTGGTAGGAGAATGGTTGAACTTGTAAATATGATGCAGGTTGATCAGCTGTAGGAACATGCACTTGTGATATAAAAGAATTATTTTAAGTTACCTCTCCTTTCCTTTGCATCTAAGAAAATAACCTAAATTCCAGTTGCAAGACAGCAGACATCGAACAGTTGCTATAAAGACCATTTAGGCTTTAAAAGTACTGAAGCAGCTGGGCAATACTCGGTCCATACTGAATGTGACAGTCCATGTTGCATGGCAGCGTTTAGGCAAATAAAGATGAGGAGGTCTGGGTTTCTCAGAATAAAAATTAGTGGAGAAAAAAAATTCCTTGGAAGGTTATTAACACTTGTATATCTGCTGTTCGAAAAGCTAATGACTCCTATGGCTGAGTTACATGACACTTCCATACATAGACTTCATCCTTTCATTTTCTGTCATAGCTTGCATTTGGCACCGTGCTGTTTGAAAGTATTGCTCATTTAATGTATGACTGCCTGGACTGGAGAAGACAGCATTGTAACTACTTGAAAAACACCAAGTTTATTAATGTGCCTACATTATCAGAGAGCAAATCAACACAACCAGCTGTAACTGAGGCAAGAATCCTTCCTACTTTACCATGCTTCTTGTAGAGAATAACTAGTCACAGAGCTACTGTGTCTTGTTGCAGATCTGTGAACTATCAAAGAACATTATTAGTTCTATTCAAGATCAGTTCTTTGTTTTGCTCATGGTAGACAAAAGCTTAAGTAGGCAGAAGAAAGTGACTTATAGGGCATCTGCTAGTGTCAGGGAAATAATGGGCTTATTCCATCTGTAGCAATACCACTGAATGCTAATTTAAAGCATTCATAAAACTACATTCTTACTGTCTTGTTCCATTCAGAGTGAGGTGTGGTATTTGCTTCCCCCAATACCAGCCATTTAAAAGATTAGCATCTAGTCTAGGGTGAGTAACCAAAGCTAAAAGAAATTAATTTCTCCCACCTATTTGTGTAATCCTCATTTGTTCCACTATTTCTGAGGGGTTTTATCTTTATTTGTGTTCCTCTAGGTACAACCAGCATCACAGACTACGATTTTGAAGAAAAAAGAACAATCAGAAGAAATTCTGCCAATGGTAATTTTGTCACAGGGTACGTCTAAAGGATTGAAGCACTGGTCTGTAGTTGCTCAGTCTGTCATAACATTCCTTTATCTGACAGCACAAATCCTTGAAATTATTTGCACAGTTCTGAAGATGTGATTTGATGTTGTGAGAGTAGTTTCTTGGCGAAAATATTGTCCAAGTCTCTGGAAACTGGAGTGATTATAACTAAGTTCTTTGGAAAATCACTTCTTCTATCTGCTTCTAATCACAGTCAAAAAGACCTCTACAGTGATGGACTTTGTTAGTCTTTTTTAAGAAAAAATGTCTGAAGTTTGAACTGGTTGGTAATATAAATTGGCATTTGTGAAGACATTGATCTTAAAGTTTTTTATTTCTTATTACAACAGAGGAAGAAGCTTCTTTTTTGGCTCCTTTCGTGGACATGAGGTATTACAATGACTTGCTGAGTCAGATACCCGATGAATACTTTTCTGTACCCTTAATGCTGAACTGCATGTTGGAACAGGTGGGAATATTCTCTTTATAATTCCTGTGGCTAATTCAGCTTAGACCTGGATAATGAATTGATGAGAGATCAATATATCCATCTGCTTCAGCCTAAAATAAGAGACTGCACATGGAGGCACTGGTCAAGGAGAGTCAATACAAAGGAGTCACAATTGAGAAGTCATTTGTTTTCTTTCTTACTGTGCACTTATCCTGCATATAGAGTGTTATTCCAAAATTCTTTTTGCAAGACTACAGATCCAGTAGCATCAAATGAGGAAAAAGGTGTAATATCTTATCTAAGTCAGTAACAAGTTTTCGTGTCCTGCAACAATGCAATTGATACTGAACTTTTACAGTTTTACTCAGTACAAAGGTCTTAGGGCAAGCCTAACATGAAAGTGATGTATAGCAATACTAGTGCTATCCAAATCTGAATTCTGTTGAGTTCGGGCACAACCTGTGAGTTGGCAAAGACCCACGGTATGATCTGGAAATCTTCTTCTTTTAGAAATAAAATTTTAGCACAATTGTATTGTTTTACTTTTTGCAGTTTAGTCTGAAAACAGACACAGGCAAAAAATACACAAAATAAGGTCCAACATCTGATACAGAATCAGTTTTTCATTATCTGTGTTCATTAGCAATGCTTAACATTTCAAATTGGAAATACTTTTCTTCTCATCCTTCCAAAAGTAATAGGAGAAAACTTTTAATTCTGCTTTCCATAATCTTTGTTTTGGGCAGGACCTAACATGGAGAATTGCATTTTTACTATGTATAGAAGAAAATGGTGGTTTTCTTTCCTCTCTAAATTTGTGGATATATCTTTAGCTTATAGCAGAATCTGCTTGGTAATTTCAATGAAGATAAGCAGCAGTCATACAATAATGAAAGCTAACATTTATCATTTTTGCCAGGTTATTGCAAGTGAAGAAGACCTTACACCACCTAGTCTGATGGTACCAGAGCCTCGGGCAGATGGGCTACATCATGCTATTGCAGATCATATGGCCTCTGTTCTTCCTTCTCTTTCACTTTCTGAGAGTGAAAAAAGGGTTTGTGTTGTCTGTTGTTCGTTTCCTAAAATGACAAGTAAATCTGATTATTGGGGTTTAATTTAGCCTTCTTTTTTTAACAGAATCTGTATGACTACTTTTCTACTAAATACAGTGAAAAAAAGACTGTCACCCCCGAGTACCCTCTGTTATTTAACTACCATGATACCCTGGCTCAGCGGTTGCACCTGCTGAAGGTATAGTGCTACCTATTGTATAGAAACAGATTTAAAGTCCACAGACGGTGAATACTGAATGCACTAGAAAGAATGGAATGGTGTTTTTCCAAAGCAGAAGAGTATAGCTTAAATTTTTCCTATGAGGTAGACACACTAACACATGTGTTTAGTCTGCTGAAGAAGCAGTGAGTAGTAACTCATTGGAGCATAGTGTATAACCACGACATTGCCAAATTCTAACAGAGGCAGAAAGGTTGAAATGTGGCAAGGTTTGGGATTATTGCAAAGTAACAGTTCCCCGACTTTCTGAACCAAAAAACAGTGTGAATTCCTCAGATTTTTCCAAAGCCAAGGTATAGTTTTACCTTTAAACTCTGAAAATATTTTGAGGCTATTACAAGTTCTACATTTCACAGCAAAGGTGTGGCTGGCTGGCTTCATCAGTTACAAATTGTCTGTGGAATACTTCAACAACCATTTATTAAAACAGTATTCAGAAACAAATTGAGCTTGACACATTGGAGGTATTCAAGAAGAAGGCAGGACTGAGTAATCAGTGAGAGAGATGCTCTTAGGAGGGATATGCTTGATGTACTTGCTGAAGAGGAAATTCAGTCTCTAGCACAATGTTTGACGAGTGGATAGAGCAAAAAGATTTGAAAGATGTGGTCCACGAAAAAGACGCTAAAAAGAGTGAAGCTGAAAAATACCAGCAAGCCTCATTTTTTCTGCCTAAAGTATCTGACACTGTGATTCAAAAACACACTGTGAGCACTGTGCTCAAATTTTATGTCCAACTGACTTAAGCACATGTATTTTACCATAAAAAGATTTCTGTATTCAAACATAATTTTTAGAAATCTACTGGTGTGAAAGCTTACTTTAACTGTAGTACTTTGGATTTTGTTTCAGGTCCAGGGGAACTTAAATCCAGAAAAGACTGAACGTGAAATGATGAATAAGCTGCCTCTTAGAGAACTAATCCATTTCACCCTTCCTTCAACTGAAAACAATGCCAAACGCCTGGCCAGAGTTCATGAGCTCATGCATTATTGTACCAGTGGTAAATAGAATTTCTTTTTCATTCATAAAACTTCCTGGTTTTTTCTTTTGGTTGATAATCCTATTAAATAGCAGGAATTTGGGGACGAGTTTTTTTAGCTGCCTAAAACCTTACAGAATTCCCCATTTTCACAGTCTTGTTTATACCTTAGCCTACTATACAAGTTCGGGTTAAATGTAGACACTTACTAAATCTGAGAAAGTAAAAAAAAATAGTTGTACAAATTGCTAAGGACGTATGGTCTCATTTTGGGACATACTGACATGAACTGTATGTTTATTTACCAATGCTTTTTTGGTGGAGGAACACTTATTAGAAGATTTTTATTGAACAGTGAATGGCTTCCAGAATGTATTCTGTGTAAACTGTTGGTGTTAATAATGAAGTGGCTCCTAAGATAGTCCCTTTATCAAACCAAGAATACATTCACTTCTTCAGCCATACTTCAACTGTAACAACTTCTGCAGTTACCTTTTCTTGGAGCATGCATGCCACCATGATGTACACTGTGAAACAATCCCAAAGACCGCATAAACAACCTTCAGGTAGTTTCAAAAGTTTGCTCTAGACTACTAAGAAAGATAAACATTCAAATCCCTTTGCCATCATATAATGCCCAGGTTTTGAAGGTACTTTTCAGCTATTTAATCCCCAAATCTCTTGTGATGGATCAATTTACACTCGCTGCGTTGTTTCTAGCTGTTGGTATGTTCATTTTGGACACGAAGCTATTAAGGTATTCTGGTTTGCTGTAGCATTCCAGCTGATGAATATCAAATTTGATGGTCTTCCCTGGCCCATAGTATACTGCCAAACTCTTTCAACTGTTTACTTAGCTAGCAATGTCTTCACTTTTATCTAGAATGTGCTTAATTTGAACAGGAGATAACATATCCAACATTTTCAAGATGTGTGACATGCTTGGGTGTGTAACTACTGTAAAGAGAATACGTTTCAAATTGAAGATGCTGTTTGTATGCTTTGAGCACTGAACTACCTGTCTTAAAATTCAGTCCTTGTGCTTATCATTGTTATATGGATACCAACACATATAGCCATGCATAAGATGTTGTATTGCATTTGCACCTTGCATACTCCTATGTAAGTTATGTGTAAAATTTTGTCTGAAGATTAAAAAACATTTGATACTTCGTTTGAGGAGCTACAGAGAATAAAAGAGTTTATGATAGAGAAGCCTTTTCATGAGTTAGTTGACTGGTTTGATGAAATCTGCTCAGTATTTTTAAATCAATATCATTATATAAAGTTAATGAGTCAAGAGGTATTCAGATGTAGGCAACACTTCATTTAAGATGGATTAATAGCTAGGCATATCATTTTGCAATTTGGAAGCATTCAACTTCCAATTCAGTGTAAAATGTAGTTCACATAATTTAATCCAATACCGTTAAGGAAATTGTTGGCTTTTTCAGAGTTGCCAAGAACAATACACTTATGTAGTCTTCTATTTGTCTTCTGCTGGGCCATAAGGACATTTTCAGTGAATGATTGTACTTCTTTCACAGAACTTCTGAGTTGGGCTGAAGTAGAAAGAGCCTTCAAAGTGTTTACTTTTGAAAGCCTGAGGCTGACTGGGCTGAATGACTCTGGTCTCCTGGAGAGCTCTGGATCTATGGTTGGAGGTGATTCTGAAGTATCTTATATCCCTTGGGACAATCCATCCAGGTTTGCAAGACAACTGAGACAACTCTTCCTTACGGAAAAGAGGCTTAGTGAAAAATCTCCAAGAGGCTCTGGTAAAAATCTCTCTGTTTACTTCTGAAGAATTCAAACCTGCCATTTATTTTACAATAGCATTCACTATTTCAGGGCTCTGCTTTTTTTTCTTACTTGTACAAATCACTGAATTTCAAGTATTTTATAGTCTGTACATTGAGTATCTATGTAGGATGATTAGACAAAGACAAGAACTAGCTATTTTGTGTGATAACATTAATAGTTTAAGTCTTTAAAAAAAGTCTTTAAAATGATAGCTGTAGAAAAGTATGTACTAGAAAACTGCTATGTTGATTATAACATCAAATATATTTTAGAGACATTAAATACTGCTTAAGTTCCTTTCTGAATACAGTCTTTTGTGAGTTATGGCAGACAAATCTTTACAAAGTTATTAGTAGCCACAGAGTGAAATAAAAATTGACATATAAGATTAATTAGATGATTAATAGTCAATCATGAAATCATAGAATGTTTTGGGTTGGAAGGACCCTTAAAGGTCACCTAGTCCAACTCCCCTTCACTGACCAGGGACATCTTTAACTAAATTAGATGAGTATTAGGAAGTGGAAAGGATATATAACTTACACATGAGAACTCTGGAAGGTGATGTAAAAAGTTGAAAACTAAGAGAAGGTGTGCTACACATTGTCATTACACATGCTTCTTCCTGTAAATTTTGTTTTCTTACTTCACTCATGGTCTGTGCAATCTTTAGCAAGTTACTATGTGGCATTTTGAGCCATTATGATTATCTCATTCATAGTAGAATGGGAACATTTTAGATAGAAAGATCAGAGATGGAGATGTCTTGTAGACAATGCAGAGTCAATTTTCTGCAAGGTATACAATTTCTCCTTCTGCAAATTCTAACATAATGAAAAATTGTTGGCCTGGAGCAGTGTTGGAGTAGTGTGATCCAAGAAGCAACATTAAAAATGAGCTTATTTTTCTGGGATGTGAGAAAAAAGGAAATTAGGTCAAATTAAGCTGCTATACCTTTAGAGTCATGATGTTGCCCATGCTTTCCTAATATAGATGCCTAGGCAACCAGCTTAGATGGGATCCTTTCTTTAGAAGGCTGGAGCTGACAAAATGAATCCTGCTTATCTGCCTTTCTTCCAAACTTTGGGAACATTTTTTGGGTGTTAGTTTATTTTACTTTTATGCTAGTCACAATGCTAAATATCGCAGTTACAAACATAGACTCCAACAACTTGTCACTTCTGCAACAAATTCTGAAGCAAATACCAGGAAGAGAAGTTTTGTTTCAGATTTCTTAAATCTTCTAAAGGCAGCCAGTGAACAGGTCTAATTTCCTAGAGAAGCAGAACCTAAAGATTATATATAAACATCTGGAAGCTGAGCTGTTTGTAAGCAACTTATGAACAGATACTCTCCGGAGTATTTTTTCCCAGGAAAAAATTTTCCTTGTATGTATGAATTTTGATCAAATATTAGTGATCTTTGCCCTAGCTGTGGGCATAAAGAATTCTATTAAAAGGAAATTATTTCACAACATTATGAGAACATAGAAGTTAAAGTCTTCATGTGATCCTACTCATATTAGGAACGCATTGTAAAAATGATTGTTTATCAGGAATGACAAGTCACGTTGTCAGCAGAAGTAATATTCTGTCAGTAGCTTGTAGAACTCTATAAATCCAATTAATGTGAAGTTGAAAATTTTGCATTTTTCAAAATATGTGAAAAGAATTCATCTTGCCTTCTTTTTTATGTCATCTGTGCAAATGAATGCTTTGTTATTTGATTCTGTTCCATACTAAGCAGAAAAATAGTTCTTCATATATGGGTCTTGAGGACACTTCTTAGAGTATTTTAAATCTTTTTGACCATTCAAAGCCAACATAGGACAGGTAAAGAGGATGATTTAAGTGAGTCTTATAAAAACCTTTTCTGGTTGGTTTCTCTTTTTAGGGTTTTTTTTTTTTTTTGGTGGTTTGTTTTGGTGGTTTTGGTTTTTTTGCTTTTGGGGTTTGGTTTTTGTTGTTGGGTTTTTTTAATGAACTGTCTGGCCTTTGTTGTCCCTGGATTTTAAAGTGATCTTTTAGGAAAGAAGTGTAGCAGAGTTGATCATGTATTTATGAGACTAGTGTCATAAAAGGAAGCTTCAACTTGATGGCAGTCTTGTCAGGGAGGCTGAGAAGGAAAGGAAATTGCATCACTCCAACCTTAGTGTTTAGGGCTGAAATTTCTGGAACTCTTCTTAAAATTCTGCTTTCAATTTCCAGGACATACAGAAACAGATGGAAAAGATGGAAGAGATGGTCTGGCAGATCCTGTTTTGAACAAAGAACTGGATCTTTTTGTTTCTGATCTGGCAAGTCTGAGGAATGGGATAACCTGTGCTTTATAGCATGAGACAACAGAAAATAATTGTTCAATGCCAGGACATGTTAGTGGGGATTCTTTGCAAAGCTGCATGCAAATGTTCATTTTGTGATGTTTGGTGAATAGTGCCGTAAGCACTATGAAATTACTTTCTTTGAGTTCTAAGGTGATGGGTCTTAATGAAGCTACTCATGGGAATTCTCTGCTGGTTTCACTGAATAGCAGGGGTCAATGAGAAATTGCCAAACAGTGTCACGCTAGCAGACTGTGTAGTTTGGCACCTTCAGAAACACCTGCCTGCCATACACCCCTGGATAAATATAGCAATTTAAAAATTACTTCATAGGACATTTTAAAATATTCATAATTGCTTACAGAACTCCAAAACATATAACCTAATAATACAAATATTTAGATTATATTTGCCATAAAAAAAAAAAAAAAAAAAAGACCAAAAACCTTTGGGAGTAATTGTGTTTATTATTAAGTAGTGCCATACACATGTGCAGCATTATGCAATTAACTGTGATGCAACATGGGATGCTGTCTATTAAGTCAACAAGATTACAGTTAATTAGGTACAACTGACACTGAAATGTTGCTATTCATTGTTTTGTTTTGGTGCATTTTGAGGTGAGTCCAGAAAATTATGGCCTAGGACCAAACATAGAAGAAATAAAGAAGGCACAGAGGCGTTGTTTGACAGACTGGAGTTTTGCTGAGCATTTTCAACCCCATGTTGTTCTTCAGGTATCTGTGAACTGATGATCTTATACATACAGTCACCCCTCAAAATGGTGTACAAAGAATTAGCAGCAGAGTACAAGAGTATTTCCTTGCTAGATAAGTGATTTGGTTTTATTCCTACACTTTTACCAAAACCCATTGTTCTTCAGCCGCTTTTCATTTTCTTGTGTGACATTTAGTTTGTCCCTTTTGGTAGTGAGGCTTGTAGCAAAATGTGTCATGGAGACTAAATGTTCTTGCCCTTAGGGGAGATCCTCCCTGGCACTTTTGGTACCCATTAGTGCAGTATATGTGAAAGCATAATTTTGAAATACCTATGAAGTTTACTTTTTATGGGTGAGTAGAAAATTTTCTTGTAATGGTGCTTCATCCTTTCAGCTTCATAGATAGGAATCTTGCAAGCTTTACCTGAGTTACATATCTCTGTAAAATTAGCAGTTTAAAAGAAGGCTTTCATCTAGCTATCACTATAAAATAAGTTTCAGCCTGCAGACAATGTAAACATTGAAAATTATGGGGCAGTACAAAACAGAGTGGAATAATGTAGATCACAGCAAATCTCAAAGATGTGCAGGTCATAGTATAGCAGATTGAATACCAAGCAGACAATTGGGTTAAAAAAAAGAAGTAAATTTGTTTTCTTTTTACCTGGTAGATATATGATAGTTATGCTTTTATTTACTATTTTTTATTTAAATACTTCATTATTTAAATTTCAGTATTTATTTGCTATTTCCATTTATTTGTTTATTATTTAGCTGAACTTTTAAATTCATGGTCAGTCTCAGAAGGTGGAGCATAGTGATTACCTTTTTTCAATATGACTAGCAGTGAAGTTTCAGTTTCCAGCTGCCTGAACACTTCAGCTTGCTGCAATCCAGCTGCTTTGTGTACATCTTGTGGGAAAGTGAAATTCTGAAGCATCTTTTGAATCACAGAATCGTTAAGGTTGGAAAAGACCTCCAAGATCATCAAGTCCAACCTTCTACCCTGCACCTCTGTGACTAGACCATGTCCTGAAGCACTACATCCACCTGTTTTTTGAACACCTCCAAGGATGGTGACTCCACCACTTCCCTGGGCAGCCTGTTCCAATGCTTAACTACTCTTTGATAAAGCTGTGCTGTGTAGCATCTGTATGTATGCTGTTGTCTGCAGGGAGAATGTACCTTTCTTTTTTTCTTTTTCAGGTTCTTCATACTGCATCCCAAGAATATAGATGTATTGATTCCTTTTACTATACCCAAGATAACTCTTTGCTAATGGTTCTTCACAATCCTATGAATCAGTATCGTTTGTGCCAAGAGACTTGGGATATTGCATTGCACTCTAATGTTGGATTCAGGTAATTGTTTTTATCTCTCATGTATCATTCACAGTCATTTTCTATTAAAGTCTGCATGGTTGGGGCAGACATGCTTGGGGCAAAGCTCTGAAATTAAAAGCTATCACAATGTAACACATTTATAAGAAAACAAGTCATACAGGTGGAAAACAGTGTTATATGAAAGGAATTCTCTTGAGCCAAACCTTTTCTGAGTGAGAACTATGCAGTAACTGTGTGTGACTCCTTATCACAAACTATAAAAATATATATAATGTATATACATGCAAAGTCATATTAGGGATATCCACATCAAGAAGATTATGCTGAGGACAGTTTAGGTAAGGGATCTTTAAAAAAAGATTCTGTCTAAGAATGTAATTATTAGGTTTTTCAACTATGTATACATAAATGGGGTGAACATCACTGGGAAAATTTTTCATTAAAATCTAGAAGCCATTTATTAAGATTAGAATTAATTTTTTTTCACAGAATACCATAATCTCCTTAATTCTTTGTCACTATCTGCTTATCAGTTAGGTGTGTGCAGGTAGTTGATGTGTTCACTACTAAAGCTTTTACCAGTGGACCTATTCATTTTGGAACACATTCTTCCACAGAAACAGCAATAAATGAGGATATGTATCCAAATGCTATTCTAAATAATTGACCAAAATAGAATGTGTGCCCATGAAATGAGAGTTAAAGAAGCTTCAATGCCGTAGAGAGACAGCTGAGATATCTTCCACTCTGATGCTCTGTAGATTAATCAGATTTGATTTATGAAACAGAATTTCAATCAAATTATCCAATGGACAAATATGGCCCTCCTTCCAATTTGTCTGCAGACTAAGTGCAGTGCCCCATTTATCAGAATATGAGAATCTTTTAATAGCAACTTTTGTCAGTATCTATATATTTGAACAGGTTTGAATGCTAAATAGGCAAAGTGTGCCTTTCTGAAGACGTATTTTGTATCTTCGCTCTCAGTCAAGGAACTCCATGTGAGTC
This sequence comes from Actenoides hombroni, assembly GCA_024336885.1. Classification (NCBI taxonomy): domain Eukaryota; kingdom Metazoa; phylum Chordata; class Aves; order Coraciiformes; family Alcedinidae; genus Actenoides; species Actenoides hombroni. The sequence goes on from WUAM01000292.1 coordinate 1,172,380, forward strand.
CATCTTGGCTTTCCAGGCAGTTGGACTTAAATTATTTGCCATGAAAAGAGGCTGTTGTGATTAGCAGCAACTAGGACCAGAGCCAGAAGAGATTTACCAGCAGAAACACAAAATTCCTTGGATAAAATGCTGGCTGTTTGTGGTTGTTGGGAAAATCCACTAAATCTCTGGCCAGTTGATTTTTTTTTTTTGCATATATAGAACAAGTGAAATCTTCCCCAAAAGACAGTGAAAGATGGTGTGTTCAAGTAAACATGGGTCTTGCATTCGGATAGACCCAGGCAGAAGGTCAGTGGTCTCAAAGTTCTGTTACACAAAATCTGTTGGAGCCCAGAACTATTTCCTTTGCCAAGTATTCTAACCTTTCTTTGGGGCACTGGACATTAAGGGCCTGATTCCAGTTGCTTAAACATAAACACCTGGTGCCAGTTTAGCTGCCTGTTGTATCTGAGCTGTTTGCAGAAGGCTGACACATATGGTATGAGGCCCATAGGAGACCCATACTCTTTTGGAATAGACACTAGAGACCAGGTCACATATCCTAGTACATCTAACATGTCACTTGGTGTTTGCATATGCTAACACCTCATCCCAATCACATGTTGTTGTTGTGTTGTCTGTAGGAGCAGATAGTGAAGAACCAGACCTCCCCAGGAAGCATTTCTTCTTGAAACAACAACTCTTCCTCTGTGGGGTCCTAGAACAATGTGGCTGGTTAGCTGGAAAGGGCATTGAAATAGTCAATCCAAGGGCAATTGAGAAATGGGAAGAACTCTTCATACCTGCAAAATAAAAGTTGCTAATTTTGCATCCAAAAAAGAAATGAAGCATGTTCTCTGGTAGATGCATTATAATTCAGTTGGGGATGGACTAGCTATATACTTCCTCCTTATTACACTGGAAACCAAGCTTAGACATATAGATAGCTTCTGCTTGGGCTGTGCTATCTTTTTTTCAGTGACACTTCATTGGGTTCTGTTTCGAAGCAGCAAGGAGTTCCTAAAGAAAATGGCATGGAAGCTGACAAGGAGGTTTGGCTTTGTTCTTGTTTCATAGATATATGCCACAGCTAAGTATGCTACTTAGCATCTTTGAAGAGCTATGGGCTCTCATTTGGTTCTGTGGCATCTATACCTGCCTCTTTTTTTTTTTTTTTCCTGCAAAATAATCAGCACATTTTCTGACCTTATTCAACCTTTTTGCCAAAGATAATTTTGATTTACAGACAAAGTATCATAAATATTTGCTAGTGTATGTTTCCAAGTAACATAACACTTCTTTGGAAGACAGTCTTTAAATACCTGGAGTGCTTGAAGCTGTTGCCTGCATTAGCTTTCAGTTCCTGCTGGGTTGCCAGAAATATAAACCCTACTTAGTAATTAAGCAGTAGTATTACTAGTTTTCACCTTTGTATCAAATACCTGGCTTCTGATTAGTTTAGTAACAATTTATTGATTTTTCTTTTATTAAAATTACTGTCATTCTAATTTTGGGGATATATTTAAATACCACGCTTTCACGACAGGAGAATTACAAATACACAACAAACACTGTGCTTGACTATCTCTCTGTTCTCTATGGGGTTTTTTTACTTATTCATTGTGATATCTTATGGACCACAGAACCACCCTCCAGGATTGTTCCATCATTGCTGTCTGTTACCTGCTCCTCAGTTGCAGTGGGTCCCATTACAGCACGTTCTCATGCAAGGGTGGTGGGGGGGGAATTTCTTCTGTTGCTGCAGCTTTTCTCCTGGAGATCCTAGTTACCCTTCCTTCTTCTCTGTGGACATCAGGTCCTGTAGTTCATGTAGAACATCCAACAATTTAGGAATTGTGCTGTTCAAAGGGTAGACAGCAGGAGACTGTGTGTGAAATCCAATGGATGCTACTGACTAAAGGGATCCAAAAGCATAAGCATGGGTATCTGCAGTGATACAGGGGTATAAAACATTTCAAGTCTGGTTAGGATAAGTGGCCACTATATCAGGAAGCCAAATTATTTCAGATGTTATCAAAACTATTCGTTTGCTTGAAGTTAATCTTAATGACATTTGTTTACTGTTTCATAGTAAGCATATTACACAAGTTCCTGGAAAAGAATAATCCTTTCTGAGAAGTGATTCTGAGTCAGACGCTGGCTGTAGTGACATCACAATACATATTAATAGAGTGTGTATTTTTGACTTTGAATGACTGTTTCATTGCCCTAAAATATTTTCCACTTGAATAATATCTTTTTTATTTATAACATATATTCATCTTCAAGTTATTCCAGTACTGGCAACTCTGAGTTCCAGCCTAGTTTTGCCTTTTGTTTTCAACAGCTTGTTTTTATAGCTTGTACACTTTTCTTCAGGTACAAGCAGAGTCACCTCGTCCATGCTGAGTATATGATCAACAGTTTCTCCATGCAAGTTTTCCAAAGCAGGTTCCCCCTGCATTGCACAAGCTGTGTATCTTTAAGCTGTATGTGAACCGTATACATCTCTGGTCTGTGTAGATAACCAAGATATTAATTCTCTTGGACATACAATGTAATGCTGCAGTAAGAACTTTAAAACTGTCTTAAGGTCAAGAATTTGTTGTGCTGCCTACTTGCTCACAACCAAAAACTGTAAAGCATACAGAGCTTTGGAACACAACTGAATCATCTTGAACTTAAAATTGCAAAACATTATGAAGGCACAACAGCTGAATCTCACATGTTTTTTAAAAGCCCCTTTTAGTTTTGTACACATGAAGAACTTTACTTGGAAGAATTATGGTAGCACTCCAAACAAGGCGTTGAGTGGTAACTGCGTATAAAACTTCCAGGCTTCCTCATACCTTGGAAGCAGTTGTTCACAATGACCTATTTCAGCTGTCATTTCAGACACCTTTGGAAGATGGGACAATGCTACTACTGATACCAGCTGCAAACTCTGGATCAGTTTTTCATTCAGTGCTCACTTCAACTGTTAATTGTGAATATTCTAAATTTACACCAGGCTACAGTGCACTGATTGTCTAATCTGGATTTGGATGACAATTTCCAAGCACCTTTCTTGTCACACTGATGAAGAGCTAGAGATTAAATAGAATAACATCTCCTTGGTTGCTGAACAAACAAATTAAGTATACTCTAAAAGACAATATAAATTGAAAGCAACTAAGAAAATAAGTTATCCTGGTGGTAAAACAATGAGAAATAGCCTCAACCTTTCTTAAATGGTCTCTGTGTTTTCTGACTTTCTGACTTTTCTTTGAGAGCAGGCTTTCTTTGGAAGACAAGTTTCTAATAGCTCTCTGTAGGAAGGATAAAAAAAAAATCCCAAACATAAGATCTATTAAGCAAATGCTAGCCAGGGAAATGTACCAGCTCCTGTAAAAACTGAGAGAAATGCTCTCAAATGCAAGCCTTTTCTCAAAGGTTATAGAATAATATTTGTATAAGAAACTGAGAAGCCAAGTAATCTTATTTGACCTGAAATCATATTAGTTAAAACTCTACTATAGTAAACAGAGGAATGCTGTGCTTTTTAGGAACTATCTGCAGCTGGTGGCCAACTCAATTGAAGACTGGGTGAAAGAAGAAGAAGTCAAATACCAAGAAGAGAAGATGGCTAAGGAAATAGAGTCTCTTAAAATGGAAAAAGCTATGGCAGAAGGTCCTTTTGAATTGTCTGCTTGTGCTGTCAACAAACTTAGCTTCCCTGAGAAAGCCAAACGTGGGTATCATTTTTCTTTATCCTAGAATGTTCATTTTTCGTGCTAAAACCCTAAGTTGTTTGGAGCAGGACTGCATATATTTTTTTCATAGGGTAACCTTGTTTTGTCATCTGTATAGACATAAATATGTTGTGAAATGAATAAAATGCACATACTGAGATATTCTGCATTCCTCTCTGAAAACTGAGGCCTTTAATGTCAATTTTGATTTAGCTGTTTTTATTTAATGGAATTACTTTAAGGATTACATAGAAATATGAATCTCTTTAGATGACTGAATGTATGAAGAGATGAGCAGTATTTAGTTAGCAACATGGTTCAGGATAATTCCTGTTTAAAAGAGCAGGATAAAAGCTGGAAGTCAGAAGCTGTGGGCTAATAGCTAAAACTGGAAACTGGAATTGACTGGACTGCAGAGCAAACTTTAATTACAAGCAACACTTCAGGTAGTAATAATTGTAAGCAGCTCATACAGTAACTTAAGCAGGCAGCAAAATCTGAAAACCTCTTTTGACAAAAGAGAACTTCTGTCCAAATTGTCTACTTGTGTATTTCAGTGTTATTAACAGTGATTTGTAGCTATTTAGCCTTTTCTTTGTTCATGTTCTCTGAGAATGCACTTTGAAACCTTCTGGTACTAGCAGTTAGCAATTACAAAAATAGAACTGCTATTCCTCAACTCAATTAACAGGTCTGATTATACTTTGGAAACCTAAAGAACAGTTATGACTTATAAATCATAATTTGTACCTATCTAGCTGTCACAGGAGCTAGATTGAATCATGCTCATCTGGTGCCTCATGACAGATATGATTCATAGAGAAGTTCACTTGCTGAAACAGGATAATCACCTCTAACTGGGACGTGCAGATGGGCAACAGTGTCTTCACATGGTTTCAATTTCACTGGCACTACTGTAACCCATACTGCAATTTCTCCTTTTTAATACCACGTAATTTACCTAGAAGTTTCTGTTAGTGTACTTTAACTTTTATTTTCTATCAGGTAAACATGGGGTGTCCAAGCATAATATAAAAACATACACCTAGAGAGATATGCTTTTCATGAGTCATAGGTGCTAGATATGCTTTATGAATAGCAAATGGGGGATATGGTGTTTCTTTAGTGAAGGTCTGAAGGTTCAGACAGCCTTTATTCACTTTTTTGTCTTGAAAGGTTGTAATATCTATGACTTTGGTATTGAGCTTGCTTTGGCGTTTGGTGAGTTCTTTAAAGCACTGGACCTGAATTTTGGAACAGTGATAAGTAGCAAAAATAAGAAATACTGCTTATTGTTTATTCAGCATTGCTCTTCTGCATTTAAAAAAAAAAATGTTGCAGGAGCACAGCACTTCCTCACTGCAAGAAGCAGAAAGTTAGTATTTAATTATGCTGATACATTGTTTAGCATGTTTGATCTCCAGTTATGACTATCAGTAATACTGGTTGTCAGGTAAGTTTCTTCTAACCTGAACAGACTTTTTCTTTTATCTCTAGAAATATTTAACGTTTTCATTGTTCTACTTTTATACTTTCACTATTTTCAAATATTATTTCTAATTTACTTGCACTTTTTTTTTTTCCATTAAAAATATATTATTTTT